>CATIWQ010530292.1:0-34563 GCA_949673415.1 Euphorbia schlechtendalii
AATATTGTAATTTGTTTGGTCAAAAAGTAGATTTGAAAAAAAGTCACTTTTAAAAAGTAAGTATTACCTACTTCTTACTTTTTACTTAAAAGTAACTTTTTTAAGTTGAAAAAAGTTTAGAGAAACACTAAACTAACTAACTTTTAAATTAAAATTCTACTTTTAAACAAGTTTAACTAACTTTTAAATTTAGATAAACACCCTCTTAATGTCATCTAATTCCCTAAAATCACGACTACATTACGAAAAATGCCACCGAGAAAGTTGCCTATCCTCATTTTCAAAACATTGATCGGTAGCCATTCCCTCTTCAAAAGTCGTGCAATGCACGTCTTGGAAGTTGGAACTTATTTAATAATAATAAACCAATTTTAATAAAATATAGTATTATTTCATGTGGATAAATTCTCAAACACAAAATTAATATCTAAAGCACTTTATTTTCTCCTTTGTTTATTTTGAAAATTTGAATTGAATTTGTAGTTTTCTAAACTCTACTAGATTTTACAAAATAAAGTCCATAAGTTGGTACTTAGTACTACCAAACTGAATTAATGGTTCGCTCGACTCCTTTTAATTTCCCAAGAAGTTTCTGTAGTATGAATAATTAAATAACACAGAAAATTTAATATATGTCAGTTATCTGTAGCTGAAAGAAAGAAGAAATAAACTTGGTAACTCTTGTCCGTTAACACTTTAACGGTGTTTTTTTATTTTCTTCTTCTTCCAAATTGCCATATGTGAACTCAAACCACTCGCATATTAGCTGGTAATGGTCCTTTTGACTCTGTATTCTGTCTTTCATTTGTTTCTGTATTCATTCTTTTTTGTCCTATTGATTTTGGGTCGTTATTACATTACTGTCCCTTTATTATACTAATATTCTAGTACTAATCTTCTTAGGTATCTGTCACTATCCCTGGCTCCGTTTCTCCAGCTTATGCTTTGCTAGATTTCTCTGCTACTTCTCTCTTTCAATTCCAACTTCAGTTTCCCATTCTCTTGCTGTGGATCTGAGCTTTTTCTCCGACCTGTTCAATCTGAAGGTGCTATCTTTTCGCTTTCCTTGTCTTGTTTTTGTTTCAGTTCTCTTCATGGGTTCCCCATTTGGGTTGGATTTGAAGTTATTTGCTGCAATCTGATTGATTTCTAATTAGAACATCGCTGGAATTTGTTGAATGCTTTTCTAATTCTGCAGATTAGAATCTCATTCCCTTTGCTAATCTGCTCAGCGTGTTTTTGCGAAATTAAACCCTAGATTCTTGTCCAGCTCGATTGATTCATCTCTTTATTCAAATTTCCCCAATTTCTATAATCATGAATGATAAAAGACTACAACTTTTCATCTGGGTTCTATTAATTTTGAGTTTGGCTCGTCTCTCAGCTTCAGTAGACAATTACCTCATAGACTGCGGATCAACCAAAGATACTTCAGTAAACAACCGTATTTTCTTGGCCGACAACTCCACCACAAATTCCCTTTCTACCCCGAAACCCATTTTCGCCTCATCTTCACAGTCACCCAATTCCCCCGACAATTCCCCACTCTATCAAACCGCAAGAATCCTCGCCGGAACCTCCAAATACACTTTCCCGATTCGCCAAATCGGCCGGCACTGGATCCGCCTCTATTTCTACCCTTTTATTCACGAGACATACGACATGTCAAAGGCGAATTTCGACGTCTCCACCCAAGATCATGTCCTCCTCACAAATTTCACCACCAAAACCGATTCTTTCAAGGAGTTTTTAGTCAATGTAAACTCGAAATCCCTTGAAATCACCTTCACCCCTGCCAGTGATTCCTTCGCATTCCTGAATGCATTGGAAATTGTTTCTGCCCCCGATTCGCTCTTCGGAGGCGACGCCAAAACGTTTAACCCGGTTGGGACTTTCAATTCTATGCTCTGGCAATGGCAGGCCCTCGAAACCGTTTATAGAGTCAACATGGGCGGGTCGTTAGTCAACCCTAAAAACGACACCCTTGGCCGAACCTGGGTTCCCGATCAACCGTTTCTGGTCAACAAAAATCTCGCCATGACTGTGCAAAAGATCAGCGCTGTGCAATACGTGAATGGGGGGGCCACCAAAGACATTGCCCCCGATTCTGTCTACGGTACCGCGACTATGATGAATTCGTCGGGCGATCCCAACAGCAACTTTAACGTAACTTGGAGATTTAAAGTCGATCCGGGATTCCAGTACCTCGTTCGTTGTCACTTTTGCGACATTTTTAGCGACAGCCTCAACCAGCTCTACTTCGATGTGTACATCGACTCGTGGCTCGTTCAGAAGGATCTCGATCCCAGCACTTACTTATTCAACATTCTGGCCGGCGCGCTTTACATGGATTATGTCACGCCAACGATCGTCAGTGACGAGATTCGTGTCAGTATCGGGCCGAGCAATGTCGCTGAATACCCGAACGCTATGTTAAACGGGTTGGAGATCATGAAAATGAACAACTCTAAAGGAAGCCTCGATGGTGCTGCTGCGGCTTTGAGTTCCGGTTCGAGCTCGAAGAACAACGTTGGCTTGATAGCAGGCTTGGTTGGTACAGCTGTCGCGATCGTATTGGCCGGGGTTTTGTTCATGTGCTGCAGAAAAAAGAGGAAATTGGAGAGGCGAAAGAACTCGAAGACGTGGATTCCTTTGTCGATCACCGGCGGGCATTCCCACACGGTCGGCAGCAAATACTCGAACGGAACGACCGTTAGCCTCGACTCGAATCTCGGGTACCGAATCCCGTTCGCGGCGCTTCAGGAGGCCACGAACAACTTTGACGAGAGCTGGGTGATAGGAATCGGTGGTTTTGGGAAAGTCTACAAAGGAGTGTTGACCGACAACACGAAGGTCGCCGTCAAACGCGGGAACCCGCGCTCTCAGCAAGGGCTCGCCGAGTTCCAAACCGAGATCGAGATGCTGTCCCAGTTCCGGCACCGCCATCTGGTGTCATTAATCGGGTACTGCGACGAAAGAAACGAGATGATCTTAGTTTACGAGTACATGGAAAACGGGACTTTAAAAGGTCACCTCTACGGCTCAGGAAATCCGAGCCTGGGCTGGAAAGAACGGCTCGAGATCTGCATTGGGGCTGCTCGGGGCCTTCACTATCTCCACACGAGCTATGCGAAAGCGGTCATCCACCGGGATGTCAAGTCGGCGAACATTTTGCTCGACGAGAATTTCATGGCCAAAGTCGCTGACTTCGGGCTGTCGAAAACCGGGCCCGAGCTCGACCAGACCCACGTGAGCACCGCGGTGAAGGGCAGTTTCGGGTATTTGGATCCCGAATACTTCAGGAGGCAGCAGCTGACCGAGAAATCCGACGTTTACTCGTTCGGGGTCGTTCTGTTCGAGGTTCTTTGCGCGAGGCCCGTCATAGACCCGACACTCCCTCGGGAAATGGTGAATTTAGCGGAATGGGCGATGAAATGGCAGAAGAAAGGGCAGTTAGAGCAAATCATCGACGCGCCCTTAGTAGGCAAAATAAGGCCGGATTCGCTGAGGAAATTCGGGGAAACTGCGGAGAAATGTTTGGCTGATTTCGGGGTTGATAGGCCTTCGATGGGAGATGTTTTGTGGAATTTAGAATATGCTCTTCAACTTCAGGGGGCAGTTGTTCCTGGTGATCTAGAAGACAATAGTACTAATATGATCGGCGAGTTATCTCCGCAAATTAATAATTTCAGCAATGTCGATAATAGTGTTTCGGCTGCGCAATTCGAGGCATCGAATTCGAGCGTGGATGATTTATCGGGGGTTTCGATGAGTAAGGTGTTCTCCCAGCTTGTGAAGTCCGAGGGAAGATGAACTCGTAAAATTCGAGAATTTTACGAGTTTTAACACGTTTCGTGTGATTGAATTGGTGTGTAATGTTATATAGCTGAGATGGGTTTTTTTTCACAACTAGTGAAGTTTAGGCAAATGGGTTTTTTCATATGTAATAGCTTTTCACTTTGTTTTTATCTCTCTGTGTTTGTATTGTTGTTTAGTTGTTTTATGACAATATGAGCTTTTGATTATTGACTCTTATTTGATATATATGTTATGGTTCTAGAATCTAGCTATGGGAAGGGTTTGTGGTCTGTTTAAGGGCCTGTTTGGAGTGAATTTTGAAACAAAATTCTGGTGTTTCTTTTTAGGCAAGTCTCCCTTGTATCTGCAGATTCGTAACCAAACAAAACATATAGCTAACTAGATAGTCTTATGATTGCATATGACTGAGCCAAGAAATGATGCTTTCATAAACCATTTGAATTATAAACTTAACCTTACATTTAAGGTCCAATTATAGTTTTTTTTATGATTATCTCTGTCACATGAATTTCCCTAGGTTTAAAACATGGACAACACTTGCTAACTACACTGTTATGTTCAAGAATATTCAATATCATGTTATAAAATCATTTGACTTAAAAGTTTAAATTTACAGGTTCGATCAAATCATAACTTTTATAAATTCTGAAAACTATTTTCGATATTGTATTTTAAAGGCCAAATACATCATTATCTTTCTCAACTTGGTACCAGTAATCGGATACGGTCTACAACTTATAAAAGGTTCAAATACTCCTCTCAAATTGGTAAAAATGCACTAATTTACCCCCTAATCACCTCTAAACCACTTGAACTTCCGGGAGTGGAGTGCACTTGCGTCACTCACTGGTATTCGAAAATACAAGTCAATTGAATCTTGACACATGTCATTATTTTACACAAAAAAAATCAAATAATGCTTACTTTTTTAATTAAATATATTTTCTCTCAAAACTTCACTATTGAAGTTCAAATTCATCTGGAGATTATACAATCAAATAATTCAACATCCTTTACAACACGATCATAATTCTTTAAATTCTAGAGAATGAAGCGGTTCACTTTTGCCAACTTGAAAAGGGTATCTGGACCTTTTATAAATTGGAGGGGACATTCGACTATTGATGACAAGTTAGCTGGTTATAATTCATTTGATCTATTTTAAAACTATGTGTTATTTATGGATAATCATTTACATGTTAACGTGACTCTGTATCTTGCTCCATCAACAATTAAACTTTCACAATTTCAAACTACCCGAGAAATTCTTATTAGATCTAAGTCTCTACCTAGTTATGCTTAATTTATCCACAAATTTTACATCAACTAGTAAAATAATGGAATTTTTTTATAATAGGCACATGTATTAATAAGATAAAGATAATACAAGCCTAGAACATGTAGATAACAACATCTGGACTAAACCAGCAGATCTTCCACAACAGGGCAAACAAATACCACACAGGAATAAAATAGTGAGTACATATAGTGAGTAGACCTGTTCGCGGGCGGCCTGGCCCGAGCCCGCTTCAATGGGTAGGGTTTGAACACTCATTTTTTAAAAAGCCAGGCTTGAGCCCGAACCCGAGCCCGAACCTGTCAACGTCCGAAGATTTATGGGCCGGGCTTGGTTTTTATATAAATACCCAAGCACGACCTGACGAATAATTTTATTTATTGATTATATATTTATACATTAAATTTATTATTATTTTAAGATTTTATATTTTATCCTATTAAATTATTATACTTTATTACAATAAATGTTACTAAATATTAAAGATTTTGAGTAAATAATGCAATTATATTTAAAATTTAATCATATTTTGTTTTTTTTATACTTTTTCTATAGATTTGATATAAAAGTTTATAATAAAAAAAATTTTCATGGACTTGGGAATGATCTTGTTAACCCAGCCCGAGCCCAAAATTCTAAAGTAGAAGCTTGGGTTAACGTCTTTTAAAAAGCTCGTCACTCCCGGCGAAAACCGGACCCACCCGATGAAATGGTGCGTGAGAAACAAGGAAAAAGTAAAACGAAAAACCGGAAAAGGGGTCGAGTCACTTTGGTTGAATTAAAAAGTATATCATTGTGAGTTTTACAACCAATACAAGAGACCGAAAAAGTAATTAATGGACATATATCATATAATTATTGAATGGGATTGTGATAGGTATATATGGACCATACCCTTTTGATATCTTCTTTTTGGAATTTGATTAATTAGAAATTCCATGTTCGTTGGTAGTGTTGCTAACTGTTTGCGCCAATATGTTCCATTCATTAGAAAGCAAAAGTCAAGATATATGAATTCACAAAAACTATTTCAATACACCTACCTTTTTTATTTTTATCATCACAATATCTCATTTTGTAGTAGGCCATAATTTTAGTCTCCCGCTAGAATTCACTTAGCCCTCAAAACAAATGTTTTTTTCTAATATTTACTTTATTTTTTACTAGCATAGAAATTATATTTCATATTTATAAAGGATGAATATTTTCTGTGTAAGAAAACAAAGTAACCATCAAATAAATATTGTGAAGTATACAGGATCAAGCATTGACTATAGACCAAACTCCATAGTTTCTTGAAAACAAATAAATTCCATATCTTGTGAAATTTATTTGTAAATCGTGTTTTTTATGACTGAACTCAAAAAATAGAAAATTTAAAATGTATTCTCCAAATTTCACTTTGCAATATTGAAAAAATTAGCAGATGTTCACTGTGGTCAGAGTGACCTGTCCCAAACAAAAATATATATTTCTTCTCAATTCTACATAGACATATATTCCCGAAAATGACTTTGTAACTCGATCCGAAAAAAATCTGACCCGCCCAACTGTATAAAATTAGCAATCTAGCTTTAATTAATTCTTTGGAAGATATAAACTCTGGGAAATTCTGAATAGATAATTATGAAATTGAACTATAATTTTATAATTTCACAATCACAATCATGTGTCCACTCCATTTCCATGGTCAGCATCATCAACTTTGGTGGTAAAAAAAAATCTTCTAAATATGGACAAAAATGCTTCACATGATGTTACCTTTTTACCCTTTGATCTGTTTCTTGATATTATACCCATATTCTTGATTCTTTCTGTTACCTTGATTACATAATTCTTGGCCTTTTCAGGCGTACTTTGTTTTCTTGAGAATGTGTAGCTTCTCAAGTAAATTTGTCTACATGATCTTGTATCAACAACATTAGCCAGCCCATGCTTCACGTCGGCCGCCTTTGTGTTTTGTTCTGCCAGCCTCGGGAGGTTCGCATTGGCGGAGTACTGGATTGAGTGAGAATCTTTGTTGTTAGACATTTGTATGAAGTGAATTAGTTACTTCTTGTAATGGTGTTATTTGGGTGTTTTGGGTTTTTATACACACACATTTTGCTTGTACTAGCAGAAATCAAGAAAGAAAAGTTCCTTAAAAAAGAGCTTGGAAGGGGTTGATTTTCTAGCTATATTTTTTTATTTTGAGTATATGAAATTAGTCTAAATTAGTTGTCAATACAGCATTACCTTAATTTATATTCATAGAATATAAGTTCCATGAAGCTATGTTTATCATGGTTTTGAAAACCGGACCGGGTCTCACCGGAACTGGCCATTGTTCCGGTCGGTTTTCACCCGGTTCAACGTCTTGTCAAAGACCAGATGTTGACCGGTTGAACCGGAAACCGGTTGCTTCAACCGGCCGGTTCACTTATACTTGTTAAAAATGATTTTTTTAAATTTTTTGCAATAGGTAGGAATCGAACTCAGGACTTTCAGCTTGTTATCTATTATGTCTACCATTCAACTACAACACTTATTTGATACACATTTATATTATATTTCTTTTATAATATCTAAATAAAATTTTTACTTAGTTTTAAATTAAGTATTTACTTTATTTATTTAATGTATTGTGTAAATAAATTCACCATGTCTTATTTAAATAATATTTTTTCAATTTTTAGAAAATCCGGTTCGATCACCGATTTAATCCGGTTGAACCTTAAATCCATAAACCACCCTCTTCACCGGTTCGATGACCGGTCCGGTTCTGAAAACCATGATGTTTATATTCATTAGATATAAGTCCTTGTTAATATAGCATTACAATTTATAGTCATTAATGTTCTATTAGAAAGTGTTAAACACAATTACATAAAGTTTATTTTGTAATTTATTGCACTATTAGACTTCAGTCTTTTTCCTCTAGCCAATTAAGACTGGTTCATATGCTCGAATTCGAATCAACTTACTTATTTGAGATTTAACCATTTGATTTTATGATAATTACTAATAATCGACTCTTTACAATATTAATTGGGGGAACTAAATTGAGAAAATTGGATAATAAATGGGATGGAACTTGATTTGTGAGATGAAAGATATAAAATGAGTCATAATATAATATAAGTAGACAAAAGGTAGAAGACATGTGATTAGATGTTATAGAGATATATAATGACAAGATTAATATTGTGATAATCGATGGAATGAGTTTAAGATACTGAAAAAGACTTAATACTATATAGAAAAGACTGCAACGGCTTACTCTGTGAAATACACTACTAATCTTAATTTAAAAGTTCATTATATCTATCTCTAATTAAGTTTAACTTTATAATTCTCTCTTGCTCCAATACTATCTTTACCATGTTTAATAAGCTCTAGATGCTAATCGAACAAAAAGTGTTTCCGAAACTTAGGCGGAGATTAATTGGCTTGTGTTTTTTAATTTTCTTTTCTTAACTTTTAAATGTATTAAAATTATGAATTCAATTAAAATTTAAATATAATATAATAATACTAATAAACATTTAAAATAAAAAAACTTAAAAATATAAATATTTGTTAATTCTTGCTATATAATAAAAAAATTGTTATTTGTAGTATCTTAGAGTTCATATTTTTTTGTAGTTAAGCCTACTCTATTTCTCGTTATGAGATCCAAAATGAGAATTTTATATCGGGAACACTTTGATGCGTATTATTTTACCAACTCAACAACGTTTTGGATTAAACAAATTGAACTATAATTATAATAAGTATCTTGAAAATTTACATTTAAGCGGAAATATTCGGACGAGGGAGTGCCTAGGCAAAAGTGTATTGGCAACAATAAATTGGTCAATGGCCTGATAGCATCTAGAATCGAAAAGTCGAGCTATGACCTTCAAAATGACGCCTAGGCGTGACTTGCACAGTCCAGGCAAGAATTTGTAAAACAAATATCTTTAAGTAAAAAAGCAATCAAGTGACTAACATTATACAAATTTTTTACATAAAGACGCGTATTTTGTAATACACTGATCCATTACAAGACATGTGTCTTACTAACTGGAGCGGGGTATTCTAAAATATTCGGCTAATGTAAAATTTCTCAAACATTATAGCAAGGGATTATCTTCCTTCCTTTTGTTACCATGCTTTCTTTTCATTTCGTACTCTATATTTATTCTCAAATAATATTCGAGTTCAATTTGTTATCAAGTGATGTTGAGGCCCATTAAAGGCCCAAATAAGTGCATCATGGCCTAAAAACAAGACCACATTCAAATTAGGTCTCGGCACAAACACGCACTGATACCCTTTCAGCGTAACATTTAGGCCGAGCCAAAGTCTGCCATCAAAAGATCTTCAACGCTACCCACCGCGCCTAAGCGGAGACACCACCGGCAAAACCTACGCCAACCCAGTTCTCTCCTTATCTCTCCTCTGTCGCAATAAATGCAATCCTGACTGGCAAGGATGAATCATTTAATGCTCCGTCGGCTGAAAAGACTCTCAAGTGGCTTGCCACGTGCGCACAGCTTACAGGTGGGTCCCACAGTCCATCATTACATAATTTCCTATAAAAGGCAAGGTAACCTCCCCCTTTAGAGGTAACTGTTTAATTAAACAAGAACATATTCATCGCCCTTCTCAGATAACTGACTTAAACATCGGAGGGTCTTCACCGGAAACACTTCCGGTCGGAGACTTGTTTTGCAGGACCTAGAGATGTCAAAGATCGTGGATTGCTTTTAGAAAACATTAAATTGGTGCGGTGAGCGTAGACGACAATCCCAAACAATGACTACCCCTCCAAGTAGACCAACGAAATCTTTCACCCCAGGAACGGTTCTATTCTTGGACACACCGAAGCCTGGATGTAGAGCAGGAACGTCCAACCCAGCCATCACCATTCCGCCACCATCAACAGAAACACCGAGCGAGTCGAGACCAGAGACATGCGAAAAAGGAAAAAAGAAGGTTGCGGAGCAGGACCTGATAGCGATGCTGGTCAAACAGAATGAGCGGCAAAATGCGGCCATGGCTCTTATGCAGAATATGATGAATGAGATGCTGCACTCATGAAGGGAGGAACAGGAACTACTCAGGAACTTTTGCAGGGAAAGGCAGGAGGATAGGTCGGAGACGCGACACCCCTCAAAAATTTCTCCACCCGCATCCGGTCAGGATTGCTTGCGGTACACTTACCGCCATCCCCGAACGCAGGAGAGAGAGGGAACCACCACGATTAAAGAGAGAATAAAAATGAAGTCCACTGTTCGAGAAGAGGAACTTGAGGAAAGATCCCTTCAGCACAAGGGGAGAAATTTAGTGCTAAAAAAGCACTCGAGATGATCTCTAGATAGAGAGGGGAGTTCTACAGGATCTAGGCGCGAAGTCTCCCCCGAGACAGTGACCAGTTAAGGAGAATTTAGAGGCTGTCATAGCCAGGAAAGTGGACGCACTTCTCGCTGAGAGAGGTATGGACACCTTTGTACCAAATATAGCTGAAACGGGATCGCCTTATTGCGCCCATATACGCATGGAGAGATTCTTAAAGGGATTCAAGCAGCCTCGTTTGCGGGAGTATTCTAGAATAGGAGACCCCACGACGCATATTCGCTATTTTCGACAGTGTATGGAAGCGACCGATGCCATTAACGCCATGCTGTGTAAGTTGTTCCCCACAACCCTAGTAGCTTTGGCAACTCACTGGTTTAAGGGCCTCAAACCAGGGTCCATAACGGGTTTTGACATGATGGACAAGAGTTTTGCCCTCTACTTTGTCACGTCCATTCCTCCTAGTAGGACGATCCAAGACTTGCAGATGGTTCGACAAAGGCCAGACGAATCCCTCACCGATTTTGTAGAGAGATTTCAGAAAGTTACCCTCGAAATTAGGGACTGCAACATTGACATAGCATCAGAGGCATTAGCCAGAAATTGCCGAAGTACCAACTTGGTGAAGGATATATCCACTGAAAGGTCCACTACGCTAAGAATGCTAATGTAGAAAGCTAGAAACTGGGTACGATGGGAAACTCATAAAAGGAACACAAAGTAAATTGAGGTTGTGGTAAGAGAAGAACGGGCAAAACGGCGAGACTATGGCAGACGCGAAAATAAGCGACGACCGACCTATCGCTCAGAAGTGGCGAAAAGGGAGGGGGAAGAGTGGACCCCGTTCAACGCCAAGAGGAAGGAGGTGCTGACGTGGATTGAGACAAATGGGGAGGACATCAGATATCCCCCTAAAATGAGATACAAGGGATAGCCGGGAACCTACTGCGAGTTCCATAAGAGCGAAGGCCATGATACAGAAGACTGTAGAGAGTTAGGGCGCGAGTTGAGCCTGAAGGCTGAGGGCGGTCGGTTGAATCGTTTCCTGGCACACCCGTCGAGGGATGAACAATAAGAGGAAGGGGCAAGAAACCCACGAAAAGAACAGCGAGGCTATCAACCACCTCGGTAAGATCTTGAGGCAGGCTATCAACCTCCTCGCCGTGAGTCTGAAACAAGCCATCACCAACAACGTCATAACGTCGAAGACCCTCTGCTCAGGGGAGTAATCTACATGATCTCCGGAGGCGTCGCCCAGAAAAAGAGTAAGAGGGGGAATACATTCGATTATGATAACACGAACAGAGGCCGCGACACGTGCTACTCCTTCGCTCAGGAGAAGAAACCCTCCCCATACAATAACGCCCTGGTGATCGAAACGATGGTGCAAGGATACCAAGTACGCTGTACCTTAGTAGACACAGGCAGCTCGGTTAATGTAATGACGAAGAGAGTATACGAGGCCGTTAGGGAAAATCCCAACCGCCTCGCTATCCATCAGGCGCCATTAATTGGCCTAGGTAGTCATGCCGTATATATATGTGGTTCTGCGAATCTGTCTATTGCATTGGGAGATGATCACCCCAGATGGAAAGCGTGAGCTGAATTCCTGATCGTAGATATCCCGCTGGCCTATAACATAATCTTGGGACGCCCACTTATCATCGGGTTCGAGGGTGTCATTAATCTCAGATACCTCACTCTTCAAATACCCACACATCAAGGGGTAGTCACGGTCCGCGAAAATCAATAAGCAGCCCAGGAAAAATACTTAATGTCGTTGAAAGCTAAGCCATTAACAATGGAGGAGGATATCGATCAGCAAAGGGCTGCCGAGCCAACAGATGTAATGGTAGCAGTAACAATAGAAGAAGGAAAAGAAATTCGAATGTCCGGTAAGCTGGCAAATAAAACCAAGGAAGAGATCTTGGCGGTGTTGCGAGAAAAGGTCCAGGCTTTCACATGGACCCCGGCGGACCTCAAGAGAGTCAGCCTTGAAGTCGCGGAGCACAGGCTAAATGTCCTTCCTCAGGCGAAACCAGTAAAACAGAAACGAAGAAACCATGCCCCGGAAAGATAGAAAGCAATTGAAGAAGAAGTCTCTCGCCTATTGAAGGTCGGACATATCAAAGCGTAGCTGAATGGTAAATTCCGCATGTGCGTGGACTTCACTGATCTAAATAAGGCATGCCCAAAAGACAGCTATCCACTCCCAAGCATTGACATGTTAGTAGATGCCACAGCCGGCTATGCTATTTATTCTATGCTGGACGCAGGATCAGGATATAATCAGATACCCATGGCTGAAGAGGACAAGGAAAAGACATCATTCATCACGCACGAGAGAATATACTGCTACAATGTCTTGCCCTTCGGTCTTAAGAACGTTGGAGCCTCATATCAAAGAATGGTTAACGAGATATTTGGCGGTATGATAAGGAAAGAAGTGAATTATATGTGGATGACATGATTATTAAGAGCAGGATCGAAGAAGAGCATGCTGCGGATATAGCTAAAGTCTTAACTCTACTAGAGAAGTACGAACTGAAATTAAACCCTTAGAAATGTGCCTTCGGCGTCACAGGGGGGAAATTCTTGGGGTACTTGGTCTCGCAAAGAGGAATAGAGGCCAACCCTAACAAGATAAAAGCTATGCTTTAGCTCAAGAAACCTCGTAACATCAAAGACGTTCAGCGCCTCAATGGTAAACTCAACGCTTTAGGCCGCTTCATTTCTTGTGCAGCACGATGATGTATCCCATTCTACAAGGCCCTAAAAGTGAAGAAGTTCGTATGGGGGGAGGACTGTGCTACAGCCCTGGCCGAGATCAAAACCTTTTTGGTCTCCTCACCCTTGCTGAGCCACCGCGGGTGCACCTTTGTACCTCTACCTCAGCACGTCTGTGAAAGCGTTAGGAATGGTGCTGGTCAGGGAAGAGGGAGTGGATCAGTTTCCAGTCTATTACGGCAGCCGTGCGTTGAAGGGTGCTGAAATCAAATATGGCTGAATGGAAAAGTTAGCCTTCGCCTTGGTGATATCTTCCCAAAAGTGGCGTCACTACTTCCAAGCTCATACGATCATAGTGCGAACTGACCTGCTACTCAAGAAAGCACTGCAGCGGCCCGAGTCTTCGGGACGCCTCGTCGAATGGTCCTTGAAACTTACTGAGTTCGATGTCCACTTTGAACCAAGGACGGCAATGAAGGCACAAGCGTTAGCAGACTTTATACAGGAAGCCCCTCTACGGAGAGAGCTACCGGAAGCCGCATGGTGCATGTTTATAGATGGTAGCTCTAATAGTATGGCAGCAGGCAGTGGAATATACATTCAGGGCTTGAAAGGGATAGCGATTCGACTAGCTGCTAGACTGGAATTCAGAGCCTCCAATAATGCCGCAGAGTATGAAGCCCTAATCTTCGGCCTGGAAATCATCAAAGCCATTAAACCCGACAATATCAACATATTCAGCGACTCCGAATTGGTGGTCAAACAATTTGGCGGAGAATACAAAGCTAAGAGCGATGCCATGCGACAATACCTCAACCGAATCACATCCCTCATTAAGGAGATTCGAGCTGAAGGTACAGAAATGACCATCAAACAGATCCCCAGAGCATTGAATGGAGAATACAAAGCTAAGAGCGAGGCCATGCGACAATACCTCAACCGAATCACATCCCTCAGTAAGGAGATTCGAGCTGAAAGTACCGAAATGACCATCAAACAGATCCCCATAGCATTGAACACCGAGTCTGATAGACTGGCAAAAGGGGTGTCAAGTGAAGAACAAGAAATCTTGGTCCCTTGTATCCCTCTCCGGATAAATACTCCCAGCGTGTCGGCAATCGAAGTGTTGCAATCAGAAATGGAGGACGAATAGTTTACCCCCATCAGCAAATACCTTGAACACAATGAACTACAGTCAGATGCAGGCCTAGCTCAAAAAATAGTGAGGAAGTCTTTTTGCTACACGATGATTTGTGGACAACTATACCGGAAATCCATAAGTCACCCATGGCTAAAGTGTGTGGGCCACGTCAACGCCTATTACATATTACGCGAGGTCCACAAAGGCCTCTGTGGTGCACATGAGAAAAAGGATGCAATGGTCCAAAGAGCCAAGCTACAAGGCTTCTATTGGCTGACTATAGAGCTAGAAGCTAAAAAGATGGTCCAGTCTTGTAAAGCCTGCCAAGCCTTGGCCAAAACATCATCAGCGCTGACAGGGCCGAGATCGATAATTCAGGCCGCGTGGCCCTTCGGGGTGTGGACTTAATAGGACCCTTACCCAGGGTGAAACAGCAAAAGCGGTGGATTATCGTGACTATTGATCACTTCACTAAATGGGTGGAAGCCGAGCCATTATCAAGCATCACACCTAAACAGGTCATCGCTTTCTTCGCCAAGAACATAATGTCAAGCTTCGGCATCCCCCACACCCTCATAGCTGACAACGGGATGCAATTCAACTACCACGCGTTCAAATGTTTCTATCAATAGCTAAAGTTACAGCTCCGCTTCTCCAGCATGTCTCATTCTCAGACAAACGGTATGATGGAGGTAACTAATCGAACCATCTTGGAGGGAATCAAAACAAGGGTCCGGGAGCACGGTTCAGCATGGCTCGAAGAGTTGAATAATGTCCTTTGGTCCTACAGGTTCACTCCTCGAACAGCGACGGGCGAAACACCCTTCCTCCTCACCTATGGAACAGAGGCGGTGGTCCATGTAGACATCGGCGCACCCAGCGCGAGGGTAGCAAACTACATCGAAGGAGCTTCAAATGATGATTTGCTAAGAAACAACTTAGATTCATTAAAAGAAAAGTGAGAGCAGGCCCTCATAAGCATGACGGGATACAAACGATGCATCACCCTCATATGCAACAAGAAGATTAAACCTCTAGTGTTTTAGGAGGGCGAGTTGGTCCTTCGCAACACGAAGGACTCATAAGCAAGGGAAGGTCGAGGAAAGCTCGGAATCAAATGGGAAGGCCCGTTCAAGGTGATGAAATGACTAGGAGACAACACCTACAAATTATCCACTACGCGGGAAAAGTCTTACCCCGCACATGGAATACAGCATCCCTTCGAAAGTTTTACCCTAGAGCCTGATAAGTAATCTTGTGTATGTATTTGCAATTGCGTCTCTTGTAAACTTTAAAGATAATGAAAATACAATGATTTGTAAAACTCTTTCATCATGTGAGCAGAAAAGCAAGTTAAAACAGTCCGCAGGGTCAGATCAGCGAGATCCCCTCGGCGCTATCACGCTTTGAAAATAAAGTAAACCTAAACAACCCACAGGGTCAGATCAGCGAGATCCCCTCAGCTCTATCACGCTTTGAAAATAAAGCAAACCTAAATAGCCCGTAAGGTCAGATCAGCGAGATCCCCTCGGTGCTATCACGCTTTGAAAATAAAGCAAACCTAAACAGCCTGCAGGGTCAGATCAGTGAGATCCCCTCGGTGCTATCACGCTTTAAAAATAAAGCAAACCTAAACAGCCTGCAGGGTCAGATCAGCTAGATCCCCTCGGCACTATCACGCTTTGAAACTTAAGCAAGAAAATAACCCTCAGAGTCACATTCCCCTGAGTTTCGCTAAACAACACAAAAGCCAATTCAAGCTTCAATTTAGCTAATTCAGCATATGATATAAAAATAAGGGGAATCTACGTCTCGGTGGCTAACCCAAAGAGGGGGAACCAACATCATGCCTTAGTTATCAAAGAGCAGCAAACTAGTAAAAATCAATGGAGAAAACGTATTCAGCAACTTAATAAAATAGCCTATCAACAGGCAATAAAAATTCCATTAGTAAGGTAAATTATGAGCTCACAACAGCCGAGCTCAATAGCTATAAAAAGTTTAATGTTTTACAAACGATTACAAAAAAGAAAAAGATGCACGCTAGACGCTATCATGACTGAACCTCCTTTTCATCCGTTGCTACGGAGGATACATTAGAATAAGAGGGCTCTGGCGTAGGAGGCCCAAAGATGCGCTCATCTTCCTCCCAGCGGCCGAGGGGCTCATCCGACGAATCTACTTGGGCAAGATCGTCGATGTCAAACTCAGGGAACTTGACACGTACCATGCGAAGAAAAGTGGTTCGATAGCTAAGATGATCTTCTCGCTAGTCTTCGCGGGTTTGCTTCACCTTCAGCTTATACTTAGCCTGTGATGATCAAACTTAAGATGAAGATCTCGCAAGGCCTCGGTCTTCTCTTTGGCACTAGTCCTCTAATAGCCCAACCCCTTCTCCGCATTCTCCAAATCCTTTACCACCTTCGCTCTCTCCTCTCCCTCCCTTGCAAGCTCAACCCTCAAATCCTCTATCAACGCCTTCAGTTTCTTTTCCTCCATCTCGGTGGCCGGTTTGACTTTGGCTAATTCTACCCCATGCTTCTCTTCAATCCCCCGCATAGTGCTGACCAGCTCTTTCCTCTTACTCTCTGAATATTCCAAGTCCGCAAGAGCCTGAGTCAGCTCCGCGGCTTGTTTCTTGCCCGTCTCCCCCAACCTCTGAGCAGTCTCCTCTAGCTCAGTAAAGGTATCGTGCTCTCTTTGCACCTCTTTCAGCCATTTGGCACTGCCTTGGGAGGTAGCATAGGCTGTTCCCACTTGACGTTGTACCTCAACCAGCGCCTTCGCCACCTGGTGGGCAGCAGAAAAGGCCTTCACAGCAACATGGGAAAATTAGACAACCAACAGCAAGAATACAAAACGCATATATAACCAGCCAATCAATCCCTAACCACAAAAGGAAATACTCACAAGCAAAGCCTGCAGCTCAACATAGGCCCCCACCTTGGCAGGGCCCATAGCGCCAAAGCGTACGTCTTCGCTAGGGAGCTCGGTGTAGCGCCCCAGCTCCCCCGAAACCTTAGGCTTCAGCAAAGGCACATCTTCCCCATGGACCTTTCGCCAGAACTGCAAAGAAGCCAAGCAAAATTTGGTACACAGCACAAACAGAAACAAAACAAAGTCAAATTCTAATCATCAAACATACCAATGGAGGATCGTATTTCGCCCACTAAACCTGCTCCTCCTCCTTCAGCGGAGCTTTCCCTTTGGAGGACTTCCCTCCAACATCACCATCATCACGGGGATGCTTCTGTCCCCTCTCCCTGATCCCCACGCCCCTCGCAGTAGCAGCGGGAGCCTTTTCCCTCTCATGAAGCCCCTCGACGCTGGCTGCAAGTACTACGGCCCAAGGCGGAGTGGTATCTATGACAACCACATCCCCCTCCACCTTGGTGGCTCCCTGTTGAGCAAGAAGAGGATCTACAGTCCCCTGCTCAAGTAGTCGCTGAGCCCAACCCTCAGCGACAACCTCCACATTGGATGTCACCTCCACCGTTGCAGGTGTGAGACCAACAGCTGCCACCGGTGAGATAATCTCAGGCGCCTGCGTCTTTGCCGCTGCCACTGCAGGAATAATTTTTGGTTTCCACTTAGTACGAGCCATTCCTACAAATAAAAAGAAAAGCAGTTATCAGTTTTTCGAAATCTCACCACCCTCAGCAGTCAAATCGGTATAAGTGATGGCCTCTTGATCCATCCAGCAAAAGAGGACATCGGGTTGACCAAGTAAATACTCCGCCACTCACCAGTGGATGCTTGGTCGAATTTGGCGAACAATCTCCGCCTCTCGGCGTTGCAAACTGCTCAAATCTTTGGCTCAGCGCCAGCTGTGAGGATCCTCAAAGGTACGATTCCAGCGAGTATGGAAAGGAAACTTCCCATCCCTCAAGGGATTCAGCGCGTCCCTCTCAACCTTATCAGAAGCTGGAAATATCCAAAACTACTTATCCTTAAAATCCCTCACATGGGATTGCTTCTCCACTGGTTTTGGTGTGGTTTCCTTTATGCTACCCCTGAATACAAAAGCTCCAGCGTGCATCGTACAAGGCCTGAAGAAAAGACGGAACACACGCCCTGAGAGGGTAAAACCCAGTTCGCGACACATTCGCGCCAAGACAGCCAAAACGATCTAGGCGTTCGGATGTAGTTGCCCAGGTTACAAACCAAATTCACGCAACACATCCACCACACCAGCTTCCAGAGGAAAGCGAAACCCCCAACGTACTTGCTGACAAACTACAGGCACCAAATCCTCCTTCAGAGGATTCCACATCACCTCACCTTTTTTCGGGGCCTTCCCCAAAACACCGCGTGACACTCCCACTAATAGCTGGAAAATTTCGCTAGCCTCCTTTTTCTTGATGATGATGGGCGTTTGACAGTCTGCCCCCTCGGTGGGAAAAGGAGAAGAGGACTCCCCCATTATAAACTGGTGGCTCGGGATAGAACCCGAGCCACCCCCCACCACCTCCACCACGGCGGAGCTCTCGGGGGCCCTCAAGGGCAATATCGTAGTAGGACGAGGAGAACTCTCCTCCGCCGGTTGACGGTGACCGGCGCAGTGGACCAAAGCACAAGAATCAGATGAATTTGAAGACATTATCTTAGAACAAAAAGAAATTAGAGCAAAAGAAGGACAACTCACTCAGTAAGAAGAGGAATAAGTTAGACAGCAATCCACTACAAGAAAACAACGAGATTGGGGAGCAAATAGCAACACACTAGCAGAAAACCAAGTCAAGCGAAAGAGCAACGAGAATACACATACCCTAATCTATATAGCAAATTGCACGGAAACCGAAACGATACACCATTAAATGAAACGCCATCATTACTGAAAACCAACAGCGGATGTGAAAAGTCGCGTCAGATCAACAGTCGCAGCTCCACAAAAGCGACGCTACGCACGCCTAAGGACCGTGCACAGACATCTCAAAGGCCCTAAAGAGCCTTTCACTTGGGCTCGTTGGGGGGGGGGGAACTCCTGATGTCAAGGCCCATTAAAGGCCCAAATAAGTGCATCTTGGCCAAAAAACAAGACCATATTCAAATTAGGCCTCGGCACAAACACGCGCTGATACCCTTTCAGCGTAACATTTAGGCCGAGCCAAAGTCTGCCGTCAAAAAGCCTTCAGCGCTACCCATCGCGCCTAAGCGGAGACACCATCAGCAAAACCCACGCCAACTAGGGGTGAGCAAAACTCGGTTCGGTTCAAAAACCGAATCGAACCGAACCGAACCAAAAATCAAGCGGGGGGAATTTTAGAACCGAAAACCGAACCGAATTGTTTGGGTTCGGTTCGGTCCGAACCGAAATAATTCGGTTCAGTTTTCGGTTCGGTTTGGTTTTAAACCAAAATTATATTTTTTTATTTTAAATTAATTTTTTTTTCCATATATTATTTTTTTTTAACACAAAATAACTAAAAATCAATATAAATATTTTTAACACATGTAATTTATTGTTGATTTGAAAAAGAAACCTTAATTTTCAAGTATTAAATGAAAATTGAATGTGAAATTAATTATTAAATTAATTTAAAATTAATTAAAATTTATATTTCGGTTCTCGGTTCGGTTCTCGGTTTTTTTGGTTTTTTTTTTCAAAAACCGAGAACCGAACCGAAAACCAAATTATTCACATACATGGACGAAGAACCGAACCAAATTAGTTCGGTTCAGTTCGGCCCGGTCCGGTCTGGTCCGGTTCTCCGGTTCGGTTCGGTTTTATTGGTTCTTTGCTCTCCCCTAACGCCAACCCTGTTCTCTCCTTTTCTCTCCTCTGTCACAATAAATGCAACCCTGACTGGTAGGGATGAATCATTTAATGCTCCGTCGATTGAAAAGACTCTCAATTGGCTTACCACATGCGCACAGCTTGCAGGTGGGTCCCACAGTCCATCATTACATAATTTCCTATAAAAGGCAAGGCAACCTCCCCTTTTAGAGGTAACTGTTTACTTAAACAAGAACATAATCATCGCCCTTCTCAGATAATTGACTTAAACATCAGAGGGTCTTCACCGGAAACACTTCCAGTCGGAGACTTGTTTTGCAAGACCTAGAGACGTCAAAGATCGTGGATTGCTTTTAGAAGACATCATCAAGTAAACAAGGCTAGCTGTGATGTTCTTCTTCGCCATCAGTTTTGTTTTGTGTAATGCTTATATATTAAATTCAAAGATAAATCATCACCCATCTTCACTTAATTGTGAATTCAAGTTTGTAACCTCTAGAATTACAAATTCAACCCCAATCACTATACCGAGACATTTGGGCACATAAAATATATATTTATATATTATTAATTTATATTAGGCTTAATGCATTTACACCCCCCTAAAATTGTTCAAAAAGGGTTGTTGCCACCCTAAACTTTGAAATGTGACAGATAGTCTCATGTACTTATCTAAAACGTGTCACTTTACCCCCTTGTGCTAACCTGGCTTGCTACGTGGATGATCATCAAAATACACATGCGTGAAGTATGCTGGTGGAATAGAAAATGAATAAAAAAAATCCCTAACATTCTAATTCTTACCATTCAAAATCCCTTATATATGTTCTTCGTCTTCTTCAAAATTTCATTTCTATTCAAAATATTTTCTTCAATTAATCATAATATTGTATTGATTCTTGGCCCGTCATTTTCATCTTTTTGTTCGTGAAACCAATATTTTTACGAGGGGATAAAGTAACGCGTTTTAGACAAGTACAGGGGGCTATCTATCATATTTCAATATTCAGGGTGGCACCAGCTCTTTTCGGACAAGTTCGGGGGGTGTAGATGCATTAAGCCTTTATATTATTATATTATATCACCGGAATAGGCATGCTTGAGTTTTTATATCAAAAAAGTGTGATTGGTTAGTCGAGTAAAAAACTTTCTTAGCCTAGCATAACTAATTGTTGAAAGTTGATTGCTGAGTTGGTAATTTAATTGAAACGCAGAGGAGCTGCTGCTGTTTTGAATTTGCTATTTTGAATCCGCTAAATTCTTCATCATCTTGTATTCTATTTAAGCTATTATGGATTTGGGCAGCAGACCCGCACCTGACAAATTGGAGGCCTAGACATTATACTGTAAAAAGTAATAAAATGAAACCTTTAACCAAAAAAAGTAATATATCCTTGTTTTTTTGTTTTAAAAAAATGAATTGAACTAATGAATTTTCATAACTAAATCAAGCATTTAAACAATAATTAATGTTTATTTTTATGTTTTAAATCATAATAAATCAAATGTAAACGAAATTAAATATTTTTTAAGGGGAATTATAAGGAATACTAACTAATTAGATTTAATTGTAATTTTATCATAAATAGTATAAATTAGTAATTTTATCTTATTATATTTCATTATACGTGAATTACAATCATGTTAATTAACAACTTTGTCTCTCTTGATTAGTTTGAATTTTTTAACTTAAAACGACCAAATCTTTCAAACCGTTAATTTTTTCATAATGATTCTTGAGAACATTTTGTTCGTTTCATTTTTATCTTTCAAACAAGACCCAACTCGATATACTTTCGACAAAAAATTTGAATTATACCAATTTGCATTTTGGTATAATGTTCGTTATACCAAATTTCTTTATACCAAAAATCAACTATAACGGATATCATACTAATTCGCAAACTCGTATAATACGCATTATATCACCTGAAAAAAAATCAAGTATAAAGAAATCTGGTGTAATAAAAATTATACCAAAATGAAAACTCGTATAATATGAATTATACCAATTTGAACTTTCAATTTTTTGTCGAAAGTATATCGAGTTGGATCTTGTTTTAAAGATGAAAATGAAATGAACAAAATATTCTACAGAATCGTTTCGAAAAAATTAACGGTTTGAGAAATTTGATCTTTTTAAGTTAAGAAATTCAAATTAATTAAGAGAGAAAGTTATTATTAATAAGGTTAGATAATATTACAATTAAATCTAATTAATTAAACATTTTTACAATTAGTGATTATCTAATTAAATTATGGGGGTGTTTCTCAAAACCTCTACTTTTCAACTTTCAACTTAAAATATATTTTAAAGAGATTTTAACTTATAAATCAGACGATGAAATATTTCTGATAACTTTTTTTAACTTAAAAATTAAAAATAAGACATAAATTAAAAATAAATCAAACTTACTTCTTCAAAAAATCACTTACAGTTATTCCCTGCGAAAAAGTTGATTTTTTAAAACCTTTCCTGTTATGGCCCTGGACAATTACACATGTTACATCACCCTTTGGACCGACCCTGGCAGTTGTACTTTGCTTGCCGAATCCAGTTTATAAAGAACAATTATGAACGGGCATTAAGGACTAATACATAATTATTTGTCGATAATATTTTGTCTTATAAATAACTACACCACTTCAGGATGCATCTACACACTGCAAAAAAGGTCGAAATGCATATGCGAAAAAATGCATATGCGAAAAGAAGTTTTTAAAACATTCACTTGAAATTGATAATGTTGGAAAAGAGACAAAAACAATGCATATCATTGACAAATGTATATTAAAAGTTCAAAAAATATTTAAATGATGGTTTAATGTTTTCGTAGATGTCTCAATTTGTTCAAAAACTCGTTGACTCCTAAAATTTTCAAGTGATTCCATAATTTCCTAAATTTTAAAAAGATGTACCGCTTTAATCTCTGAACACCATGTGTGAACTTTTGATTGAGGAGCAAAAATCGAAAAAAATATATATTTAAAAAATCAAACAAACCAAGAGTTAAAACACATGATATCTAAAAAATTGTTCGATACATTTTTAAAAAGATAAAAGAGCTAAGTAATTATTTTTAAAATCCCGATGAGCAACAAATTTTTAAACATAGACATCACACGATAAAATGAATATAATTGGTTACGAAATGTTCAAGAATTCAAAAGCATTCATTTGACTGCTAGACTTTTTTTATGGATGGAACTTTAAAAAGATTCGGTTGAAAGTGATATAGTGTATATATTCTCTTTCCATGTCAATTTCAGTGTCTAAAAGTTAAAACGATGAAATAATAATCAAGTGATGCGACTCAAAATTCATTATTTCAATTTCCCTTATCATTACTATGATAAAAAATTAAGGGTAAAAAATTATAATTTTTCAGTGTTTTGATTAAATATATTAATATTTTTTTATATTTTAAAAAATTAATTTTATTTCATTTCGTTTTATTATTGTCATATTATAACTTTATTGTATTTTTTATTATCCATTTTTTTATTAAATTTCTTAACATAATATATGTTTAAGAATAAAATTTATCTTATATATCATATTTTAAAATGTTATGGATTTACATGACACTAAAAAGGTTTTATATGGTTATATTATCTTGTGAGATCATACATTAAAAGTTCCAAAAATGTCTTATAAATTACAAAAAATATTTTCTATGATTAAAAACCTTGCAATACTAACAAAATAAAAGTAAGTATACCAACAAATACTTATTATGTTAAAGTATACCAACAAATACTTATTATGTTAACAATTTTGATAGAAAAAACACATAATTTAAGATATAAGGAGGTTATAGTATGACAATGTCAAAACACAGAAATGTATAATTAATTTTTCAAAACACATGGATATATTAATGTATTTCGTCAAAAACTAAGAAAGATTATAATTATTTACCTAAAAAATAATTAAATAATTTTTAAAGAAAAATCGTTCTCCCAGTTACAAGACGTACGTAAATTGCAAACAAAAAGAAATTTTGCAGAGCATTTCCACTACTACACGTTATCCTATACTTAAAACATTTTAAAGCAAATATGAAGAAAGTAATGCCATAATTGTTGATAAAAACAAATATATTTCAAAGTTACATGATTAAAAGTTGTAGAATGAAAAATGATTTTTTAAATTTGAAGTTTGGTAAATTTATAAACTTTAGTTAATGTTCACCATTCATATATTAATGATTGAGATTTAATTTTCACTATGAAATCAACAAATAACTATAATTCAATCTCAACCGTTAAAAATATAGTAATGGTTGAAATTGATTAAAATTTACAAATGTTGTATCACCTACCAAATTTTAATATCTTTATAAAAAAATAAAGATGAATCTCATTTTTATTAGATAAAAATTCTTTAAATATGGTTTGTAAATTTTAGGGTCTGTTGTTTAGTATTGTTTTTCAAGCTGCTGTCCCAATAAGTTGCTTTTACAAACTTTTTATAGAAGTAAATATTCTGGTTTTGAACAATGCATTTTGATCTTTCACGCTTTTTAATTAGGAACTGCCTAGCTTGTTTTTTTCCAAAATCAACTCTGCTGCTTATAGGAAAAGCTTGAAAATTGAGCTTTTCAGAAAAGTAGCTTGGGAAAGCATAGCCAAACTGACCCTTAGTCAATAACAATCATTCATCCAAATTTATGATAGATGTTAAATTTTAATTGTCTGTGAAATTCATGATAGAATTAAATCTCAAACATTGATCAATAATTAAATTTAACTGAAAATTAAGAAATGCACCAAAGCCCAAATTTGAAGAATCATTTTCCCTTTTTCTTATAAACCATAAACTTATGACTCATCAAAGCTTACATTTTTTTCATTTATTTAGATTTAGAGAAATCACCTTCTTGGGCAAGACTATTTTCTTGCTTGGTATTTATTCCTGGGATCCTACTCGTATTTTATAGACATAACAAAGAAATCCTTGCTATTTTCTTACTATTTTCATTTTTCAATTTGTTCAACTTCTATTATTTCCTAAATTGATAGATTCATTTATGTTATTTTTTTTGCTATCGAAGAGATTAGTATAATTACACATTGCCCAAATCTTTGAGAAGGGTATCGAAGAATTTATAAAAGGAGGAGGTAGATGAAAAAGAAAATCTTAACTATAATAGGTAGTTTATAAAAGGAGGTATAAATATTTTTTTAAATATATAGTGGAAAAAAATCTCATGTTCCCAATTGATGTCCCCATACTTATCCCCCAATAAAAAAATGTCACGTGTCAACTTTTATTATATTTTAATAATAATTAATTTCTCTCTCCTACTTTTTTAATTAAAATGTAATAAAAGTTGATAGCATTTTTTATTAGGAGGATAGACATGGAAACATAAATTGATAGTAAGCATTTTATACATAGTTAGTTGTTTTGGTTAAAGAGTTTTACAAAACAAAGACATGCCGTACCAAAAGGTAACTTGTGACAGATCAATACTGACAATTTCAAAATTTGCAATTTATGATATTTACGCTTTATTTGTTTTTGCTAATATATTTTTTTAAAAAATAGCTAAAATTTAGTTTGAATTAAACAATCAATAGTTTGATGTCAAAAAAATGAAAAATATAATAATTAATAGTATGGTTTCCAAACATCAACTTAATCTTTCATTATATTTTCTTTAATTGGAACAATTATTCTATATTTATAGCATTTGATTAAATAAAATTATTATATTTATTACTTTGTTTTGAATAAAGTAAATGTGTAAAGTAATGAATATTTTTTTTAACAAAGTCATTATATATATATATATATCATTTAAAAATACCATGATACGTGTAATAAAAAATTATAATAATAAATTTAGCATAAAACTCTTAAAAAGTTATATGTCAAACGTAAACAATTCAAAATATTATGCATTTGAGTCATTATTGTGAAAATGACTAGCAAAATTTGGTGATGTAGATAATATTAATGTGGACGCCCAAGTTAGGATTATCACGAAAAAAATTCAAATTCTTATTTCCCAGTTTGGTAAATATTGACAGCACACATGTTCCATTTATACACAATCCATGTGGTCTACCTTACCCCCTCAAATCAGATTTACAATACTAATGTTTCAAGTTTCAACCCTTCTTTTGTATTTATTATTCAATTATATAAAGCCAAAGTACTCTAGTCTAGTACCACTTGGTTCCTACCACATATTATTCTAGTAAGCTTTTATATTATACAAAGAAAAAGAAATCTTATTTTCTTATTATTAAGGAAGTACGTAGGAAGTTTCATGGATTAGATTTATTTATTTAGCATTCTTGAGAGCATGTCCAACCATTTTTCTCATTTTTCATTCCCCAAACCCTACTTTGCAAGATTTACAGTGTTTTTGCTCCAACCATCTTCCTCATTTTTCATTGCTCATTTCAGATTTCAATAAGGTAATAATATTTTATTATTATTATATTAATTTCTTTACATCAAATCTATTCCCAATAACCAAAAAAATATTAAACACATTAAATTAAATCAAAACCAAAAAAAATATTAATAAAATAACCATTCTCCATATACAGGGAACTCCATTTTGAGAATATATTATATGAGGAATGGTTGGACTTGACCATTCCCCATATTCATTCCTGCCCTAATAATATTAGCTAATCAGTCGACTTATTTATTAAGCACCCCTATTAATAATTTTTAATCTACATTTCAATGAGATCTAGTGTGGCTGGGATTAGATTTATTAAAAATCTGTTTGATATTAATTTTTAAACTGTTCTTATAATAAATTAGATATTTTGATTTTAAATAATACATTTTAATTTTTTATATTATTTAATTAAAAATTATTTAACTTATTTTTTCAAAAATAACTCTACAACTTGTGAAAAATACTTCAAAATAAAACTTTTATATAAAATAGTTTGGGAAATGTCAACTAAAGGGTATATAATTTGAAAATGGTTGCTTATAATGGGACGCCACTCTTATTGTACGTGGTAGTATTCTATTGGATGTACTTATGTGTATGGACCACTGAAAAGAGAAAGCTAGAATGAATTTGCAGTTGCAGAAGGTCGCAGTTGAATCGCTCTTTTATATTAGGCAGATCTGGTTGCTTTCAATCTACTAGTAAAAAACCTTATTATCTTTCATAATCCTATTTTTACAATTAACATTGATCATAATAGTAATTGCAATTATTTATTCTGTATTATTTGCAAGAGGAACAAATCATTATTTGCAAGAGGAACAAATCACTGGCAGTAGTAATACTGAGAGTGAAGGTAAAGGAACAGTCTCGCTCCAACATTCTGGTAGGCCTATCCCTGATTTTGATTTGATTTTTTTATATTTTTTCTTTTAGTTTCGTCCTTTTGCTTTCTGTATATGAAATACTTTGATTTTGCGGCTTGTTGAGTTTTTCGCTTTTTCTGGTAATGGATTTGAGTGGCCAGATCGTGATATTTTGTATGTTTGCGAATGATTTGTTTTAGGCTTTCTCCGATTTGTGATTGAGGTCGGATTTGATGGGGAGAGGAGGGGAAGATTATGGTAAAAGAGATAAAGTAGGTGTAGAATCGCGGGAAGATGATTCTTTCCCTGCGTGGTCAAAGGAGGTTACGGAATGTGAAGAGCATTTTCAAGTTAGTCGTGAGCGTGGATTATCGGCTGCTGAAGTTGAGAAACGTAGGCAGATCTATGGATATAATGAATTGGAGAAGCATGAAGGTCAATCGATTTTCAAGCTAATATTAGAGCAATTTAACGATACTCTGGTTAGGATCTTATTAGCTGCTGTGATTATATCATTTGTGCTGGCTCTATATGATGGTGAGGAAGGAGGGGAGAAGGAGATCACCGCATTTGTGGAACCTTTGGTGATTTTTCTGATATTGATTGTGAATGCAATTGTGGGAATTTGGCAAGAAAGCCATGCCGAGAAAGCTTTGGAAGCCTTGAAGGAAATTCAGTCTGAGCGGGCGACTGTGATAAGAGATGGCTCCAAGGTAACAAGTTTGCCGGCTAAAGAACTTGTTCCAGGTGATATTGTGGAATTAAGAGTGGGAGATAAAGTGCCAGCTGATATGAGAGTTATGGGTTTGATTAGCTCCACAGTCAGGGTTGAACAAGGATCTTTGACGGGAGAAAGTGAAGCTGTGAGCAAGACTGTTAAGCCTGTTGCTGAATACACAGATATTCAAGGGAAGAAATCGATGTTGTTTGCAGGAACTACTGTGGTCAATGGACATTGTATATGCTTGGTTACACAAATAGGCATGAATACTGAGATTGGAAAGGTTCATTCACAAATTCAAGAAGCCTCGCAAAGTGAAGATGATACCCCATTGAAGAAGAAATTGAATGAGTTTGGGGAGCTTCTGACAATTATAATTGGAATTATTTGTGCATTAGTCTGGCTGATTAACTTAAAATACTTCCTCAGTTGGGATTATGTTGATGGGTGGCCGAGAAACTTTAAGTTCTCGTTTGAGAAATGCACATATTACTTTGAGATTGCTGTTGCTTTAGCAGTGGCTGCTATACCAGAAGGGCTTCCGGCAGTGATTACTACATGCTTGGCTCTTGGAACTCGAAAGATGGCTCAAAAGAACGCATTAGTTAGAAAGTTGCCTAGTGTTGAGACTCTTGGCTGTACAACTGTGATCTGTTCTGATAAAACAGGTACTCTGACAACCAATCAAATGGCTGTGGCAAAGCTTGTTGCCATGGGATCTAGAATTGGCACTCTTCGGTCATTTAACGTGGAAGGTACAACCTACAACCCTTTCGATGGGAAGATAGAGGACTGGCCTGTGGGTCGGATGGACTCTAATCTTCAGACAATCGCAAAGATAGCTGCAATCTGCAATGATGCAGAGGTGGAGCTATCTGGCCAGCACTATGTTGCAACTGGTGCACCAACTGAAGCTGCATTAAAGGTTAGATGCCTAAACGATAGTCATAAATTACCCTGGCCCCAGTAGTAACTAGATCAGAGCCAAAACGTTAATTGCTGAAGTCGATTTACCTTTTTCAGAAAAAAAAAATCCTGAGTATTTTGCCTTTTGTATTTGGTTCTACGTTCCACGGGCTGTAAGAAAAGCATCCCTTTTCTTCAGGACATATATGTTTTGTTTACTAGGTTCTTGTTGAAAAGCATTCTTTTTCTTTACCAGGTTCTTGTTGAAAAAATGGGGTTTCCTGGTGGGCATAACGAATCATCAGGTCATATGGGTGCTCTACGTATGTCACACAATCCCATATTTTTGTTTAGTTTCTCTAAAATGTCTTTAATTGTGCTCTGAAATGATCTACCCTGTATTGTTTGGTACTGAAAGATTCCTGTCAACTATGGAGTAAAGTGGAACAGCGTATTGCAACTCTTGAGTTTGACCGAGATCGGAAGTCTATGGGAGTTATTGTCAACACCAGCTCAGGCAAAAAATCACTGCTAGTGAAGGTTCATTTATCTCTCTGTCTTTTCTTATAGCTTGCAGGCTTATTCTGTATTATTTGTTGTCTCGTGATCTCACTGGATAAGAATGGCATGCTTTTCAAATGTTTGATTATCTGTTATCAAACTGGCATCTGCATAATATAGAAGTGCAATTTTCTCTAAATTGATGGTTATTGTATAATGTGGCCTTGCGTATTTTAAAATCAAGGACTGCTCTTTTCTTGTTTTCCCTTTCCCAAGAAGTTTTTTTTAACAAGAGCTGATATAAGTTCGTTAGGTTTCGCTTTACTATACTGTTCTGAAGTCAGCTGGATGTTTGAACTATGGCTCTTTCCTGCAATTTCGAGGATGATACATGGAATTTTGTTTTCTATTAGTTTCCTGTCTACTGTTGATACAGTAATATTGATTTTATATGATATATTTATATGTGGCAGGGTGCAGTAGAGAACTTGTTGGAGAGAAGCTCACGTGTTCAGTTGCTTGATGGCTCAGTTGTTGAATTGGATCAATATCACAGGGAGCTCATTTTACAGAGTCTTCATGACATGTCAACAAGTGCATTACGTTGTCTAGGCTTCGCTTATAAAGCAGAACTTCCAAATTTTGAAACATATGATGGAAGTGAAGACCATCCAGCTCATGAACTTTTACTGAACCCTTCTAATTATTCCTCTATTGAGAGTGAACTAATTTTTGTTGGTCTAGTTGGGTTAAGGGTAAGTTGGTTCTTCGATCTTTCTTTACGATTATGTGATTGTTTTGGTTCTATTGGTGATTTAAAATGTACATTTCCATTGCATTTATATTTCGTCTTTTGACCTTGAAAGGATCCTCCTCGTAAAGAGGTTCGTCAAGCAATTGAGGACTGCAAAGCAGCTGGAATTCGTGTTATGGTCATTACCGGCGATAACAAGAATACGGCAGAAGCTATTTGTCGTGAAATTGGTGTATTTGGACCTCATGATGATATTAGTTTTAGAAGCTTGACTGGAAAAGATTTCATGAACCACCCTGATCAAAGGAATCATCTAAGACAAGATGGAGGACTGTTGTTCTCTAGGGCTGAGCCAAGGCACAAGCAAGAAATAGTGAGGCTGCTTAAAGAAGATGGAGAAGTTGTTGCAATGACTGGAGATGGAGTGAATGATGCGCCTGCATTGAAGTTGGCTGATATTGGCATAGCAATGGGTATTGCTGGGACAGAGGTATGTTATGCTTGGTGGATTATTCAATCAGTCAGCATGCATGTCAGCATGCGTTTTTTCATGTGAATATGTTTTGGCTCATTTGGGTTACATGAATAACTCTGTAATTGTATGCACATTGAGCTTACATTGAAGCAAATTTTTAATTCCAAGTTGATGTAGCTATTTATTGTTTGATGGTAGTGCTATGCTTCAAAGTTGACACTGATTTGATGAAAAGTGCCTGTTTAGTGTTTAGTTGGTGCATAAAAAAACTTGGCAGACTTATTAGGATCTTTTACTACCAAGTCTTTTAAAGCATGCCTTTAAAAAATTCAATTCTTTGTGAATGACTAATATTTCGAGATTACTTTCCATAACAACCGCAACAACTATGTAGCGTGTTTAATGTATACTATCCCTTTATGGCTTACTTTTTTACCCTGTTTTACTTGCTGCATCACTCTTCCTTTGTCTGGCTACTAAATTTTCTGAAACTTAATTATCCTTTCAGGTTGCTAAAGAAGCCTCTGACATGGTGTTAGCAGATGATAACTTCAGCACAATAGTTGCTGCTGTTGGTGAGGGCAGATCCATCTATAACAACATGAAGGCTTTTATAAGGTACAGTGCCTTTACGCTTGATCTAATTCATCTTTAAATCTAGATTTTATGTGATTGCATTGTAGCAAGAGAATTTTATGTTTTATGTAATATATGGAAGTTGGAACTTGCTCTATCCAACCAAAACAGGTGCCTTTTTTTTATTTGGTCAGATATAATTACGATCAATCATTTGCTCATAGCTAGTGGCGTGCTTGGTCTCATTAATGCAGTGTAAAAGCCAGATAGTAAATGAATTTTTCTGATCACATGTCCAAGATTTTGAAGTTTATATTCTCTTACCTGGCTGGGTTGCTTTCCATAAAATACTTTTTTGCTAGGCTAATGGACAGAATAATGTTGAACTTCATATCAAATTAGTTTTATTGTGGTGATTCCCTAACAATTTTAGAACACAAAATCTGCTAGTCTATTGATTGCAATCTTTGAAGGATGAAACTACAGGTCGTTAGTTAAAAAAATAATTAGTTCGTCATATCAATTTGCATGATTTCATGTAGTTTTGATACAATCTCTTCTGCTGTGTTACTTATTTTACTTGTAGGGATTCAGAAGTCTTTTTACTGTTGAATGTTATTGCTTGGTTACCGAACTCCCTCGATGCAACAAAACTACAGACTCTTAGTTTTTTTGCATGGTTATATAATTTATATATGAATTCTATGAGTTATAAGTTGCTTCATTAGTCTACCCAATCTGCAACTGACATCTATAGTTTGACCACATGATTGCTGTAAAATCGTCACTCAATCGTGTGCATGGTGTTTGGATCATTATTCTAGGTACATGATCTCTTCCAACATCGGCGAAGTTGCCTCGATATTCTTGACATCCGCTTTGGGTATTCCGGAAGGGATGATTCCAGTTCAGCTTCTGTGGGTGAATCTCGTTACTGATGGGCCCCCAGCAACCGCTTTGGGATTCAATCCCCCAGACAATGACGTAATGAAGAAGCCTCCCAGAAGGAGCGATGACTCCTTAATAACGCACTGGATTTTAATCCGCTACCTGGTACGTAATTTCTGTAGTTGCTTTAAAGGCAATACTTTCCAGGTAGTCGAAAATAATCTCTGCTAATTTTTTTAATATGGGGAAGCAGGTGATTGGACTGTATGTTGGATTAGCTACAGTGGGAGTATTCATCATATGGTACACCCACAGCTCTTTCATGTACATTGACTTGAGCGGAGATGGGCACAGCCTAGTCACCTACTCTCAACTCGCCCACTGGGATCAATGTTCCACTTGGGACAATTTCAACGTGTCATCATTCACAGCCGGGTCTCAAGTATTCAAATTTGATGACAATCCATGCGATTATTTCCACTCTGGAAAGATCAAGGCCTCAACTCTCTCCCTCTCTGTTTTGGTTGCCATTGAGATGTTCAATTCTCTGAATGCTCTGTCCGAGGATGGCAGCCTTCTTACAATGCCGCCCTGGGTCAATCCTTATCTGCTTGTGGCCATGTTTGTCTCGTTTGGTCTGCACTTTTTGATCCTGTACGTGCCTGTTCTGGCTCAGATTTTCGGGATCGTCCCACTTAGCTTGAATGAATGGCTCCTGGTGCTGGCCGTTGCTTTCCCTGTTATTCTGATCGACGAGGTTCTCAAGTTCGTTGGGAGATGTACGAGTGGAATAAGGAATTCTCAGTCGGGCAGGTTGAGAAAACACAAGGCGGAGTGAGCATTACTAGTTTTGATGATTGGAAGATGAATTTTCTGATAAAAGGAAGAACAATTTTTAGTCGGGCCGTTAAATTTGGTCTCCTACTTCATAGCTTAAACCCTCTTTTAACTTTAATATGGGATCGGCTGATTTGGACATTCAAGATTTGATTAGATTGGAATGTGTTAATTTCACAAACATGTAGTTGATAAGTTCCATGAATTTCCTTATTTTGATTACTTAAAATCTTAGGTGTTTTCCTTTCAATGCAAGGAGAATGTTAACAAAATCCAATTATTTGTTAGTGAAATGGCATGGCTAATAACTCTGTTTGTCTGCAGCAATGTTTTCATCTGTTAATTTGCCTAGCACTTTCTATTTTGCTAACATTGTTGCCTGCGTATGATGTTGAGGGCATAGTTTCGAGCTGCAGTAACAGACCGGTGAAGAGTTATTCAATCAAATGACATGATTTAAATGTTTGGAAGTAATTTTCAGACGTATACGAAAAATAAAATTAACTTGAATTTGGAAGCAGGTCTTTAAAAGCTAAATATAACAAGAATGACATTTAATGTAGTTGTGATTTTGTGAACTAGCATACGTACTTGGGTGCATATTGAAATGATGCAGCATGACGTTCTCTGCAAATGACATCTCGAGTTGAAGATGAATTCTGAATTTATCTATATAGAACAATAATTAACACTTTCGTCAAAATTGAATCAACATTAACATGAATCGCATTCTTAGAACTAAAAATCAGAAAAATTATAAAGAGAAAAAAGAGTAGAAATTTAAATCTGAAATTACCATTAAAACATAAGTAATTAAAAGCACAAAATACAGCAACCTTCTGGTTATTCCTACCCAACTAATTACAGAAACACCAAACCTACCCTAACCCTAATAGCCGCCACAAAAAATCCCCCAATTTTCTTGACAGCAAGACTTCTCCGATTTTCCCTTCGATTAACCTCCGAAACCGTAAAGAGTCCTTCCTTGCCTCTTCAAAGCATAAACCACATCCATAGCAGTGACCGTCTTCCTCCTAGCGTGCTCGGTGTAGGTGACAGCATCACGAATCACATTCTCCAAGAAGATCTTAAGAACGCCACGAGTTTCCTCGTAGATCAGACCGCTGATTCTCTTCACACCGCCTCTCCGAGCCAGACGCCTAATTGCAGGTTTCGTGATTCCCTGGATGTTATCCCGGAGAACCTTCCTGTGCCTCTTTGCTCCTCCCTTGCCCAGCCCCTTTCCTCCCTTTCCACGGCCTGACATATCTTCTACTAAATTCAGATGAGTAAATTGAAATTGAATGCTGAATGCAATAGTTAGGGGATGGGTGTGGGGTTATTTATAGATGACTGGAAAGGGGATGGGATGTGTTTGTTTCCTTCGGTAATCAGCTGTTATCACCGTTGATTTTTCTCCAGTGGACGGTCTTAAATTGAAAAGAATTGTGTGATATGGATCGATGACGTGGCATGGGTTTGTGTTTTTTGGAATATCGCTGCTTCTCTTTTAACTTCTTTTTCTTTATAAACCAATGATATTTTAGATTAAAATGATTTGTTTGGAGTTT
>CATIWQ010530319.1:0-11067 GCA_949673415.1 Euphorbia schlechtendalii
AATACACCACTAGGCCTAACTCGAGTTGCACTCTTATCTGCAAATAAAATGGCTCCAAACATCAACCATATCCAAGATGCCAATGAGCTGGTCGCTCTAAATGTCTAACACGAGATAATATGCCATCAACGATAACTCCTCCCCCCTCCCAAATCGAACTGAGCATCTGCTTAGTAATACCCAACACCTCCATAACTACAATCTTATAAAATCGAGAATCTCCATCCAAATGAACCGAATGTCCATCTACCTCAAGCCTAAGGATATAGTAAACATCATGCATCATGATGGTCATCTCTCCAAAAGGCATATGAAAGGAGTTAGTATCAGGCTGCCAACGCTCCACAAATGCAGATATCAACGCAGAATCAATGTGTTGATGCATAATGAAAGGCACATGGCTTAACCCAGTCCTCTCAATAGTGTTCTTCGCTGGCGCTTTCATGTCCTTCAACCAATCCATCAAAATATCAAACTGCCGAACTCTGTTATGACATCTCAAAATTCCTCTACTACCAGTTCCCTCCCATATACGATGCGCAATATGACCCAAAAAACTCGGAATCGTGCTCGAGTCATTTGGACCACCACCTACAGGAACTGTAACTCTCCAAGAATTGTCATTCTTCTTACTGGGTCGAGACCTACTACTCGAACTCGATGAACTGGCGAATCTTCCACCATGACCCTTCGAAACAATAACGGGTGTATCATCCGCATCATCATCATCGTCACCACCATCATCAAACAACGAATCACTACCATCACCCCCGAAATCCTCATCCCGTGCCTCAACATCAGTAAATACATCAAATGGGTCTGGTAACGGCATACTAGCGCTGCCCATAGAATCATGTGCCACTGTCTCAGCATCTGCAAACTGATGTTCTCCACGTCGCGCTGATGCAGTAAGTTTACGAGCTTTCGGTCGTCGCTTTCCCGATTCTTCAAATATCTGCTCCATCACAGCCTTAGATTTTCCACCTCCTCTACCCTGAAACAATTGTTCAATTAAGTTTAATATAATTAAACTTACTCATAAACTAATTTACTTAATTTACTTTTTTCTGTAACTATACGAATGTCATAAACTAAGTTTTACACTAAACAAACAATATAACATATAATTATAAACAATGAAATAATTAATTTCTCATAAAATACATTATTTCAAAATCCTATCTTACTTTATGTAATTGATTTAAAATAAAGTTAATTTAAAATCATATCTTACATTTATTAACTTACATAATTTTTTACACTCATGTAATGCACTACGTACAATTTTTTAACTTTACTATTTCACTTATATAACATATAATTCAACTATGTAACTAATTAATTTGTTTTTTTCTAAAAAAACCTAATATATAAATAATTAATTAATTTTTCAATTATGCATAACTAATTAACCATAATATTAAGAAAATAATTTTTTTTTAAAAAATCTCCGGTGGGGATTCTGTTCACCGACGGCGAGCCGGATTCCGGCGAACAGAAATCCCACCGAACAGCTGTACAGGCGGATTCCGGGTCCGCCAGTGCAGCGATCCAGGCGGACCCGGAAACCGCCATGCTTGCGGCTTAGGCGGACCCGGGGTCCGCCAGCGTTGCCGCACAGGCGGACCCGGTTTCCGCTTGTGTTGCGGCACAGGCGGACCCAGTGTCCGCCTTTATTGTGGCACAGGCGAACCCGTTGTCCACTCGTGCTGCGGCGCAGGCGGACATCGGATCCGCCTACGCCTGCTGGAAAGTTCCAGCGGGCTGCTACAACTTTCCAGCCACTATTTTGGCCAGATTTCAGCCAAAACTGCTGCTGGAAAGTTCCAGCAGGAGTTTTGGCCGGATTCCGGCCAAAATAGTGGCTGGAACAATTTCCAGTCACTATTTTCGGTGATTTTAATGTTTGGGTTTTTCCGATTTTAGATGAAATCGAAGAAAAAACTTACCTGAAGTGATTGAATGCGTTGTTGTCGATCCATTGTCGAAGAAATCGTTAGATTTTATGTTTAAGAGAGAAAATGGTAAGTTAAAGATTAAATATAGGGTTGGGGGTATTATGGTCCGTATTTGAAAAAATACGGGCGGCGCGAAGTAATACCGGGTGGTCACAGCAATTGGATACATTTTCACAAAGTTCTTTTGTTTTGTACAAAAAAAAAAAAAAAAATAAAAGGCAGAATATTTTGTATAAAAATGTGAAGGCATAGTAGAAAAACTAAATCCATTATTTTTATTTGTTAGTATTTATCAATTATAAAATATAGTGATTTGGAGGGAGGGTTGTCTTGCTACAAAAGAAAACCCGAATTCCGAATCGGAGAAATTCAGAGTAAATGTCCGGCATGGAAAGACTACAGAGAATGTTCGCGGGTGCTGGTGGTGGTTTGGGTCATCCTCCTCCCGATTCGCCCACTCTCGATACTTCTGAGCAAGTTTACATCTCCTCTCTCGCCCTCCTCAAAATGCTTAAACACGGTATCATTTGCAGATATCTTTCACATCTTTATTTTCGTTCCTATTTTTTTTGCTAGGGTTCGCTGATTTCAATGTGACTTTTGAGTTGAGTCAAGTAGTGCGCTCGACTCTTTACTTAGATTTGTTTTGTTTTTGGAAATCTCCACTCTGCCTGCTTGCTCTACTGCAATCTAACTGAGTTTTTTCTTTTGGGGTTGCTTTTATTTTTTTCATTTCTAGAATTAGTGTCTTCACCGTTGTGTTTTTTAAAAGTGTTTCCCAAATGTTTTAATGGCATATGCTTTTAAGAGTAATGAATTCGTATCAAGTATCAATATGTATCTAACAAAGTGAGGCTAGAGTTGCATCTGTTGCAGTTACATGCTCATGTGCCTCTCCCTAACTTTTCAGAATGGATGTAAACAGAATGATTAGCGCGTGTGAGAGGATAAGCCAATATGGAAGGCATGTCTCCCTTTAAGTATTGCGAAGAGAAGCCCATAATGCTCAGCCATTATACATTATACGTTATACATATAGATTATTACCTTGAATTGCAGTCCACCTTTTGGTGCAAAGATCTTGTTTCAAGATTTTTTTTTGACGTTTTAATTTCCATCTACATTTATGGATAATAAAATATATTAGGGTTCGGAATTCCTCTCACTCTTTTATATGGTTTATGTGAATAATAGGAAGAGCTGGGGTCCCCATGGAAGTAATGGGCTTGATGCTTGGGGAGTTTGTGGATGAATATACTGTTCGTGTTGTTGATGTTTTTGCAATGCCGCAGAGTGGTACTGGTGTAAGTGTTGAAGCAGTGGATCATGTGTTTCAAACAAATATGCTCGATATGCTCAAACAGACTGGAAGGTATGTTCTTCAAAATGATTTATATTTGGTTTGAAAATTAGTTTATGTTGTTGAAATATTTTTTTTTTCAGTTTTTAGTAGATAGCATAGTAGTCAAGGCGCTGAGGCGCACTCAAGGCGCAAGGCCGCGTCTTGGGCTTTTTGGCCGCCTAGGCTCGCCTTGAGGTGCTCTAGGTGCAAAAAATAGCCTAAAACTCCTAAAGTTGCAAAGGCTCGCCCGAGAGCCTAATCGCGCCTAGGCGCGCCTTTGACTACTATGGTAGATAGTGGGTTGGCTATGAATCTTGGCATTACCTGGGTGCAAAAATGTTAAAATTTAGAGATTTGGCTTTCGCAAGAAACTGTGACTTGCTTTAGCTTAAAGGATATTGTGTGCTTTTTATTGTCAAATTGAATATAGTCGCTCTTGCTTGAGTCTCCCTCTTTCCTTTGCTTCCCTCTTGGGTAGCAGTAGCTTACTTCGTTTTTTTTCTCCATTTCAGGCCAGAAATGGTTGTTGGTTGGTATCATTCCCATCCTGGATTTGGCTGTTGGCTTTCTGGTGTTGATATAAACACACAACAGGTTTTTTTCTGTACTTATCATTGGTTCTACTTCTTTTAATGCACTGAGGCTTCATATATTTTCCATGTTTTTATTTCATTAACTGTGTCCTTTTCCCCCCTTTTGATTGCCTCGCCTTGTCTTTTGTTCGGCACAAACTCACACCCTACCCTAGGGAGAAGATGTGCTTCCAGTTAGTAAGGGAAATGTATTTAAAACTCAAATATAATGTGTATATGTAGTGAAAAGGATATGCAAGAAAACATATACAGTTTTTGAGGGGCATTTTACCCTAAAAATTATATATGCTGCTTTGAATTGTTAAAGTCGGATTTCTAGTTATTGGGACTGTTTTCATGACCACAAATATTGGATATTATTCTGTTTAGCTGAGCTAGTTGCAGGGTCATTTAACAATTTATGTGTGGAATTCTGCAAATAACTCGAATTTGATTACTTTATCCTTGATTGAAATATAACATGAAGATTGATGAAGTTTCCTTTTGAGATTGTTTGCCCTGTCTTGTTACTAACACCTGCTGTGTGATATTTGAGTTGCAGAGTTTTGAAGCTCTTAATCAACGGGCTGTGGCAGTTGTGGTTGATCCAATTCAAAGTGTGAAGGGGAAGGTGGTGATTGATGCTTTTAGATTGATAAATCCTCAAACAATGATGTTAGGCCAAGAACCACGGCAAACAACTTCCAACCTTGGTCATCTTAATAAACCATCCATTCAGGTGAGTTTAACACTGACTGACATCTTTATGCGTCTCTTCCTCTTATAATTGTTTTCATCTTGTCATATGGATCCATGATTAACTGGCACCATTATCCATGATTAACTGGAACCATTATCCATGAATGTGCAGGCATTGATCCATGGATTGAACAGGCACTATTATTCAATAGCCATTAATTACAGGAAGAATGAGCTTGAGGAAAAAATGCTTCTCAACTTGCACAAAAAGAAATGGACTGATGGATTGACACTTCAACGTTTCGACACTCACTCTAAAACAAATGAACAGACTGTTCAGGTTAGTGGCATATAAATTATATTTGAGCTAACTCAATATGCTGTGCTTTCAGTGGTCAATTGTGAACTCTTAATGTCTAATCTGATATACACGTTATCTAGATAATAAACATTTGCAACAGTGTGATAGGTTAAGGCAATTGAACATTCTGCAGTTTGGGATCATTTAAGACATTCAAGTTCCATAATCCATGCATCATAAATATGTGTTAGCAAACTAAGTGAGATGTAGTTGTCAGAAGTAAAATGATGTGGTGTTGGTTTGAAATGAGCAGGAGATGTTAAATTTAGCAATAAAGTACAACAAGGCAGTGCAAGAGGAAGATGAGCTCTCACTGGAGAAATTAGCCATAGCTAATGTGGGGAGGCAAGATGCCAAGAAACACCTTGAAGAACACGTTTCTAACTTGATGTCATCCAACATTGTTCAAACATTGGGTACCATGCTTGACACTGTTGTTTTCTAGCTCTTCTTTTTTCTTTGTGTATTCTGTTTTAAGTAAACTGATCTGCTTTAATGACATGCTTGAACCCTGGTTGTATACACACTTTTAAATACTTTAGTTATGGAAACAATTTAATTGTTGAAATGACACATAATCTTCTCTTTGGTGTCATCCTTTTCCTCGTCTGTTTGGTATAAATTGGTCTTTTTGTGCTGTCAATAGTTTTACTAAAAATATTGGCCCTTTTTTTAGTAAAAGTATCCATTCGCTCAATTTTTAATTATCTAATAAATGAAACTGCTGAATATTGGTAGCAATAGATTTGAAAATTGGAATGGCGACAAAATCTCTTCAACGCTTGTACTTTTAAGTTTAATTTCATAATCTGGATATACCATATGCGGTTGATTAAGAATGAAGAAGTTTCCATAAAATAATTGTAAGGGTAAAGCACAGTTGCTATGTTAACTATAGAAAAAACTTTCAAGAAAATGCATATATACATTATATCAACCTTTTAATTCGACTCCGTGAGGGTCAAATATATTAAAAAGAAAATATGCCACCCGGTCCATTGGACAAGTTCTAAAGTCAAAACATGTATCAATTGAAGTGAGTTTTTCAAGTGCCCAGACCCGAAATTTTTGTTCATTGTCTAAAATAAATAGTTCCGAAAAAGCTACCTGGTTAGATAACAACATAATAGTACAAAAAGTAAATAAAAAGAAACATCACTTTCCAGTAGCATGAGAATGCTTATCATGCTTATGGAAAGGCCAGAGATTAACCAAGCGCTCAAGTACTGCAGCACTTTTTGAGAAGTAGCCAGAGAATCCTGCAGGAGTTGAAGGCGGAGGGAAGTCTTCTGGTGGCATGGCAAATTGACGGATCATCTCCTCCATTTTCTCTAAAGTCAGATACGATCCTACTTCTTGCAGCCTTTCTGGTCCCATTATAGGCAGCGTATGTTCCTGATGTAATGACGTGGCCTCACCATCATTCTTCTGTAATTACAAAACACATATCATGTAATTTGTAATCAACGTTAAGTTCTTATTTAAACCCTGCGACATCATGAAGTAGTTTCAGAAACCTCAGGCAGGGCCGGCCCTGGTGGTGGTGCATCAAGTGCCACCACCTAGAGCCCATAGCCGGAAAGGGTCCACCAAATAATTTTTTCATTTACATTTTAATTATTATAAATAGAAAGATAGATGTGAACACTAATTAATGTTAGATCATTTGGTAAAACACTTCAATTATGACGTAGAAGGTCATGAGTTCAAATCCTGCCTTCCAAATTGTCAGGACTGGCCTGACCTCAGGAACAATTGAAGATAGAATTACCTCCAAGGGGGACAGGTCTGCCCCACGACTATAGGTCATCTCTACTCGGAACCTTTTTGGATCCTCTAATGCAACCTGCAGCTTAAATTAAAATGTATCTGATTAAGCAAAAGCATTCACAGGTTTCCAACATTAAATGAGTAATATATGAACCTAAGTAATTAAAAGTTTACATTTGTTAGCGTAAATCTCAGCAATCTGGCACTATATATAAACAAAACAGATAAACAATTTACAAAGAATTAAACTCATCACTTGAGTTAAACCTTTTTGGCTAGAAACATCTCATTTGAGATTATAAGAGCAACCAAGAAAAACAAAAAAAATAAATCTCAACATTGACGTGTCAGGTGAAGATGTTCTACATCTACTGAGCAAAGGACTCAAAAATATGAAAGGGGGGAGAAAAAAAAGTGAGCACCTCGGTGTTCTCAAACATCCTCAGTACGATATAACTCATGTAATCAAGCTCCTTTGTTTTGTGCAGGCGCTCCAGAGCACTGTAGCAAACAAGACTATCCTCTCCTTGAAGAGATTCGTCTAAGTTACAGTATCGAAGAACATTCATGAGGGAATGGATATGAGATTCCTGCCGGAAATAGTCGCAACCAATAGTTTAAGAGCATCATCATAAGCCATTAGTAATCAATGTAATAATCATTCGACTTATATAATGTCAATTGACATTTTAGTTTACATCAAATTGATGCCCAAATCTGAATCCTCATCGCCAATTTTGGGGTAGAGGAAACACCCTCGCTTGAAATGTGGTAAAGAACAAGCTAAAAGATACAGAAACTTCAAGTGCAAATACCATATTCATTTGGAGAAGGCCCAAAAATATATACTTACTGAAGTAAAATAAAGTCGTGTTCTGACATGGCGTTCTGGTGTCTTGACATTTGCATATCTGGTAAAGAATGGAGTATGATGCAATATTCATTAATAGACTAATAGTATCAGAAATTTCATGTGTGAATTAAATATAAGCATATATACTTTGGATCCAGCCGATATTTTATCTCTTTATCATCATCATCATCCTGATCAATTGATAAATCACTAACACTTGTTCTTCTCATGTCCTCATTCTTAATAAAAAGCTTTGGTTGATGATCCGGATCCTCCGATGTTGATTGTTGGTCTTGATTGCTCTTTAGTTCAGCAACACTTATAGTTTCTTCCCGAGTATTCCTGAGATCAATCAATATTTTTCCCAAGAGACGACGAGCAATCTACAAATAGCCAACAAAAAAAATGATATAATCTTAAAAAATTGTAATAAAATAAGAAGGGAGCTGAAGAGTGAAGAAACAAAATAGATGTTAAAAGAGCACATGTCCAGAAATATAGGAGAAAGGAAAGATAACAAAAAATGGTATTGGATCTTAATTATCAACTATACGATTGGGTTAAAGGTTCCTTCGCAATAATCAAACTTTCACATAAGGTGTGTACTTTCTAAGATGTGTCTCTGGCCAAGTAGTTAAGGAATTAATGCTTCTTCCAGTAATGTTCTATAATTGATACAAGTTTAAAAAAATAATTCAAATGCTATGAAGTTTCCAATGCCAATCAAATACAGAAGTCACATATCACCTTGGAGCCAATCTTCAACTTCTGTTTTGGGTTAATTCCATACTCATTTGGGATAACACCATCCGCAAGTAACTGCAATAAATAAATAAATGGAATAAAATGAACACCTGTTTACAAGTGAGACAAGCGGAAATATGAACTATCAATTGGAAAGATGGTGTAGGAAATGATAAAAAAAAAAAGATACAAGCTGCACAGCTAAATGGGAATAAAATATAGGAACTTAATATCTCAATACCTGAGCAACTTTGAAGAGTTCATCAAGCCCTTCAAGATTAAGATGAGCATTGTGCAATAAATCATATCTGTAAAGTTAAATATAGTCCAATAAATAAGCCTTTACATAATAAAATGGTGAAATGACTCTTTTCATCCCGGCTTGAGATAAGAGTTGAAGATCAAGGAAAGCCAATCAAATTAGTCCTACAATTCTGCCTAATAATATCAATGATATTTGAAATATAAATAAGTTCATATCTTTTGTCCTTTCCACTTCAGTCTAGGTATAAAATGCAACATTTTTACTAGCACAAATATATGCCATGCATCCACAGCCCTTTTCCATGTGCACTGGCACAAAAAAACAGCTGCACAACACAAGTGCATCCCTCCTGAAGCTAAATATCTCACTACATCCCTCTAACACTGGCCAGTATAAACAAGTGCCAACCATCTCAGTCAACCACTAACAAAATTTAAAATTAGCAGCAGTAATGCTAAAGCTTAAAGTTCAATCTTTATGTATCAGTCAGTATGGTAGAATCCATGTATGAACTACTATGGAATCATGAAAAAAATAATGTATGCAACTAAATCAAAGGTTGGTTTATCGATGATTATCTCAAAATGATCTCAACTAATATTAGTTAGAACATAAGCAGAAACCCATGAAGCTTCTGCGGAAATTTGCACGTACACCAGTTGTTAGATTACATCAATTAGAAGAAGTCCAAAATGCAGTCACAATTGTAATGGAGATATCAATACATTTTAGACAGCATCGAATTTCACATCTTCTGTGCAACTAGATATACAAAAAAACATAGCAGGATATGCAATCTAATTTAAGTTGCAACTTCAAATGCCCTACCGTGACAAGTGCAGAATTTTCAATATCAAGATTAACAGACTTTATTTATTTATTTCCTGGTCCTGATACATAAATATACCTTTGACATGCAAAATTAAATGACTGAGGGCTTACTTGCAAGAGTCATAGACGTCAGGAATTTGTGTTATATCAAATCGGCTGCAAGTACATCCATAATAATGTAAGGTTAAAATGATTAGCAGTCTCAAAAATAACTTTAAAATGTGATCCAAAGAACAGCTTTCAGAATTCACCGTTTGAAATGAAATATAAAGAAAAGACAAACATCTGATCAGAGACACTGAATATTATGCCAAAGTACTAATACATTACTTTCTTCCAACTCCCACACTGTAATTCATATTTTCAAAAGTTTATGAGCAAACAAAGAAAATAAAAAAGGTTTTATACAGTTTATGGAGCAATGGCACTCAAAGCATAAATGATCAAATGAACTGTAGGTCACCTACTCTTTTCGTTCATTATACAAGTCTCTTTCAAGTTTTCTCCAGCGTGCATACATTAAAAGGAATCCTTCACTGCCACAGGGTAATCCAGCTGCAATACGATCTGTGTCTATATTAGATTTACCAAGCGCCTTGGCTTGGTCGTATGGGGGAATCACATTGTACGAACTTGTCTCTGCAAGTTCTTCATCTTCATCTTTGGCTAGCAGTCTCACCTGTTCTGTAACCTTCTTGGTTAAGTTTACCTGATGCGCACACCAGATGAAAAACAAATGATACATAAATTCATAGCCATATCAATCAAATGCAGCAAAATGTAGAAAAACAAAGCGAGGAAGAAACAAACTAAAAAAAACATTAATTGTTAATTAAAAAATATAAACAAAGAGATAATCTTTTCAAATCAAATAATTAATTTGTTTGTTTATGAGATGTAGAAGATGAGCAAGAGATAATCATGCAATGTAGATGACGAAATGAGGCATTGATGAAAAGAAAAACAATAAAGTAATCTAGGAGGAAGAAACATAGAGGTTGATAGGCTTGCATCTCCAATATTCTATAAAAGGGGAAGCTAAGGAATGCTAAGAAAACCACAATAACATTTCTATTAAATCATAATCATCTGCACTGCAACTACTATATATTGTAAGCAAAAGAAATAATATATGCATATATTTTTCTAACAATAATAATAGTGTGGAGTTTAATGGGAATTAGTGTTTGTCTGCAGGCAAAGGTAATATGGCGGCAACAGTGAAGTTCACAACTGGTGGGGCGACTGGCAAAAGCTACTCAGACTTCATCAACGAGATACGAGAGAAAGTATGTGTCAGCGGAAAAGATAGCCATGGAATACCAATAATGCTAAAAGAATCGGACTTAACTGAGACGAACAAGTATGTTCTGGTGGAGTTGACTAATGATGACTCAGAATTCTCAATCACATTAGCCTTAACTGTTTATAATGCAAATATTATTGGATATGCTTATGATGAAAATACCAATAATGGTCATTCATTCTTCCTAAGTGATGCACCGCCAGATTCAAAAGCTGACCTTTTCAAACAAACACAGGGTGTAACACTGCCCAATGTTTCTTCCCTTTATAATAATGTATCCAGACTTGGTATCAGTTTAGGAATCGAACCACTGAAGAAGGCGATCAATGTGCTCCATGAATTTCAAGATGCTACAAATGTGACCGA
>CATIWQ010530440.1:0-12917 GCA_949673415.1 Euphorbia schlechtendalii
TTGCTTTCCTTAGAATTACTCAATCCACTTCTTTTATATTCAAAGACAGATTCTTTCCCCCACCACCATCACAATGAAGAAAATAACTGAAGCAAAAGCTTTATTGAAATACATCTTTACTGTAAAGGAATGAGCTGTTTGTCATCAACAGCTTGTATTGGATTTCAACTGTAAATGTACAGCTGTAATCTACTTAGTTTACTATATAAATGTGTCCTAACATGTAGAATATGTAGAGAATAATTTTCCTCTCGTTTACTTGTAATAACATATACAATTTATTATAAATACGAACACTACCCTCTCACATGTTATGTGAGCAGAATTTGTTATTCTTTCATGGTACAGAGCCTAGAGGTAAAACTGCCGCCGATCCTTTCCTAATCTGTTTCTTTTTTTTCTGATTTAGTTTTTTTCCTATTCAGTTGATTCTCTCCATTCTTCCTATTCAATTTTTGTTTCTTCTCTATTAGTTGTGTGTATTCCTCTTTAAGTCAGAAATATCATGGCTGCCGACGGTACTAGCTCCTCCACCACCACCTCTCTTGTTTCGTCGAAACTCCCTACATTGACAGCAGCCCCTACTATGCCTTCTGTCAGTCACCAGCTCCCTCTCAAATTGAATTCAATGAATTTTTTACGTTGGAAAACCCTAATTACATCTATGTTAGCTGAGTGTGATCTCTTGAAGTTCGTCGATGGATCCTACGCTGCTCCCCCTCCTTCTTTGGATAATTAGGTTCCGAATAATGCGTATTTAATCTAGAAATGACATGACCAGCAGGTGTTAAACTGGGTTCTTAACTCAATTGAACCGTTTATCCTACCTCAAATTGTTGGAGTCAAGAGTGCTCGCGAAGCATGAGTCAAGTTAGAACATACCTATGCCTCAAGTTCAAAAGTTCAGGTTTGTGAATTAAAACAACTTTACTCATTAAAGAAAGGTATGGAATCTGTCTCTGACTATATGCAACATGCCAAAATTATTTTTGATCGCTTACAATCCCTTCAATATGCTATAAGTGAGGATTATTTAGTCGATTCTATTATCAATGGTTTACATGGCATTAATAGCCCTTTTCGTGATTTCTGTCAATCATTTGAGGCCCGTATGACCTCCATTACCTTTGATGACTTGTATGGCTTGTTATTATCCGAGGAGACGCAATCAAAACATACACAGGCAAGAATGGATGAGTTGATCTCAGTTTCGGCAAATTACACCACGAGGGGGGCGTGGTAGAGGTTGTGGCAGGGGTGGAGGCCGCAACAGGTTTGGTAACTTTATGGGACAGCAACAGTTTTCTGGACAGTAGTCCGGTTTTAGGCAGCCTCCTAAACCATTTTACGGAGGGTCTATTCTCGGCCCGGCACCACAGCCGTTTTTCCAAAGACCTAACATGGTCCCGCAGGTACATTCTCAATGATGGTACTAACTTGATTTGTTATAATTGCAGAAGTTCAGGTCACTTTGCAAGACAATGCCCCTCGCGTGAAATCAATAATAATCGTAACCCACAATCACCATGCTCAAATTTTACTACAACCCAGCCCTCAGACCACAACTGAATCATGGATAGTGGTGCCACTCACCATGTTACTTCAGAATTGGGAAACCTGAATCTTCATTCCGACTACACCGGTCTAGAGGAAGTTCAATTAGGTAATGGTTCTTCTGTTCTTTCCAATACTTCTTTATCTCTTAATCAAATGCTTCATATCCCTAATTCAAAGTCTAATCTTGTTTCTGTTAGTGCACTAACCAATTCTAATGTTGTCTCTGTTGAGTTTTTTGATAAATTTTTTGTTATGAAGGATCTTTTTACTAAACTGTGATTCTTCGAGGCCCGAATAGGAATGGTCTCTAAACCATCTCAAAGTCCTCTCTAGTTCGGTTGCATCTCACTTTTCTAAAGACGTAGCATGAACGTCTCGGTCATATCAGCTATCCCTTAATAAGTCGTGTGTTGAGTCATAATAATATTCATTGTATTTCTAGACCTGCTGATCGACATTTGTGTTCTCATTGTTCGATTAGCAAAAGTCATCGTATACCTTTTCATTCTTCAGATACTTTAGTTTCGGGTCCTTTAGATTTATTTTGTTCGAATGTTTGGGGTCATTCCCCCGTTTTATCAATTGATGGTTTTCGGTACTATGTTTTGTTTTATGATCATTTTTCAAAGTATTGTTGGATTTATTTTCTTGCTCGTAAATCTAATGTTCTTCCACTTTTATTAAATTTCATTTGGTTGTTGAAAATCATTTTGATAGAAAAATAAAATCTTTTCAAAGTGATGGTGGTGGTGAATTTATTGGCATGAAGAATTATTTAGCTTCTAATGGCATTGCACATCGAATGTCCTGTCCTTACACTCCCGAGCAAAACAGGAATGCTGAGAGAAAGTATCGTCACATAGTTGAAATGTTAGACATGATGTATGCTCTAGAGGCAATTAGGGTGATAAATCTTTATTAGCTATAATGTACAAGCGGTTACGAATTTATTATTAATAATAATTAAGGCATCTTTGTTATTTATCATTGTTTTTAATTAATTTATGTATCTCTCTGGTATCATATATGCATAGTATTAAATATGTATATGCGCATTGATGAGACAAAGTCCATGACTACTTCATAGCGTAAAAGTGCGAGGACATAGTGGGAGCTCTGTGGTGTGAGAACTGCACATACGTGTTACTATGAATAGTCTAAATATTCCTAGTCATGGTTTCATTGAGATTGGACAGACTATCATGCGTAGGCTTACTCCTTGGATTAGATCCAAGCAGCCAATCTCACGAGCTGAAGGTGGTACCTTGATTAAACACATGAATGTATTCGGGTAATACATTGAAGACCTCTATAAGAAAGACACTAGGAAATAAATAAATCCACTTGTTGGTGTCATGTCTTTTTGCAGTAGCAGTACAAGTATTTCTCAGACCTGAGATACTGGTTACCTTGTGTAGGAGTTGCTATACTTTGGGTCGTACTTATTCATATCCTGTCAATCAGGATGACACGGGTGATTTTAAGGGTATAGTGATGATCACATGTTGGTAAGTCAAGTAGTCAAGATGAGATCCATCACTCCTGATATAGTGATATAGTGGGAGATGTATCTTGGAGCCCTTTGTTAAGATGTCATACTCATAAAACTCTGATCAGAGTATAAGATTGATAGAACAGGTTTTCTAGCCAATCTTGATACATAATGGCCGAGTGGTGTTATCGTGAACAAGTCTAATTCCAGGATAGCTACGGTTATTACATGAGCTGACACTTAATCTGAGCTCAATAACTGGATGGTACTTAACCTGATAGAAGGAGTGTACTTGTATTGGTTACTACTGCAGAACAGGATCAAATCTCAAGCACGTGGCGTTTCAAGTATCGGGGGATCACACGCCTTTGCTAGAAACACCATTTGATCGTCTAGAGCTATCGAGTTCCACATCGGTCTAGAACACTGAGCCTAAAAGTTTCTGGATGGGAAGCCAAGTTTAGGTTAACCTCTAGATCCTATGAGTTCACACACTTTGGGTTTTTATCGGACTAAAAAGAACATATAGACTGGGTCTATGCCTTGTATGTCGAATTTATTGGAAGAATTATTAATTGGTTAGATCAAATTAATTGCAGCTGAGGAAATTATTAGTTAATTACAGACATAAAGGACCAAAGTAGAGTTTCAAAACAGTCAATCGATACCGCAAGTGTTTCGTAAGTGTCTCAAAGCAAGTCAATCCGATTCTGAAGATCTTATTTATCCTCTCATATGGTGATTTTTATTTGTTCTCTGCTTTAACTTGTCCATAGGCGGGTCAGAATCATCAGATAACTCACCCTATGATAAGGTTTTTTTTTTATTTATCTAAAATGTGATTTGGTTCTTTTTGTGTTGTATTTATGTTATAAACAGAAAGGAGTTTTTTGTGCCCAACGTTTGGCCAATGCCCAGACTGCAGATGCAATAGAGAATAAGAATCACATGGTTTGTTTTGCTTCGTATACCACCTACTTTTTTACATGGTTTGCATCAATTGTCTCAATTAATCGACTTTGGCTTCTGTGTTGTTTTCTTTACCCATTTGAAGACGAGTTTGGTTTCCAGCATCCGATGGGAAAATTAATGATTCCATGCAAACTTAATGCATTCATTCATGTCATGTTTACCTTGACTCGATCATAAGAGACTATTTTTGCACATATTTGACAACAGTGTAGATATATACCAATGTTTACTTAAACAAATTAACCTATACGCGTACAATTATTGATAGAGAAATGAAACAGCATTGCCGGTTGCCTTTAACATTTCTTGGTTAGCAAAATGTCTGATCTGAATTATGAATTTTGTTTCGATGCAAACTTACAAAACTAATCGTGTGGATGCTATCTACCGAAAGTTCATTATATCTTCTATTTTTAATGTTCATATGAAACATTTAAGTAGATGTTTTTCGAAAAAGGTCCAAAAGGTTGAACTCCAATAGTTGGAAGTTGGCGAGAAATGCAGACATTTATGGTTATTTCAAGTTAAAGGATCAATGAAGTTTTCCTTGTATTGCTTGACCACTAACACGTATAATTTTGATTAAAGAGGTTTTTTCTTCTAGGTGTTAAATATAATGTAATTATACCTGTTTATACCAAAATGTATAACATTTTCTTAATTTCATAATTTACAATTTTAAAAATTTCAAGTTCGAGTTTAATCACAATTGTAAAATAATTGTATACCTTCCTTCGGTAAAAGTATATTGTATAGTTTACACCTAAACAATGGTTATTTGCATTAGTTATTATAAATTTTTGTTACGCCAGTGCATAACTGTTATACCATAATATTACATTATTATACCAAAGTATACCATTGTTTAAAATTGTGTTAAATAGTATTTGTTTATCAAACTACTCTAAAATATTTAGTATTTCTTCTAATTTATCAAAGGTACGAAGTTCATAATAAAGTACCACCTTTTAGTTGTACGATAAATCTTCTCCTTTTTTTAAAAGTAGTTTTATGCATTTTATTCTTATTGTCCAACCTATTTCAATGTACTAATTTTTAAAAAATATAAAAAACAATAATTTGATTTGAAAAAATGTGAAGCAATAGCAAATGGAATGAAGTAATAATAATAAGGATGTAATTCAAATTCAAGTATTTGAAACTCTGCAACAAACAAATTTATGAAGCTGTAACTAAAATTTAAATAATTCTTCAATTATATATTTTACTGAAAAAAATTTACCTCCACCAAATAATTATTTACTTCGTCATCTTTCTCAAACCAACCAATTGCAATTGGTTGATAGAAAGGGCAAACAAATACCCAATCAATCAATGTGCCAATTATTCAAAGCTAGCATCTTTTTAAAAAATTATATTAAAAAATGCTCTCATCTTTGGCCTCTTCAGATGATTGTGTTTGTCGTTGTCCAACCTATACAAGCATCATCATCATATATACATTGATGAAAATATTATCTTCAATTTGGGCTTATTCTCTTCTCTACCTATCCATTACCATTTGTCTAAAATCAGTGGGATGGGCAGGCATAATATCTCTAATCTATACAAGGAAAGTCCATTCTGTAACCGCTGTGTAACTAATTGACAGTGGAACCTTTTCTGTGGCCCCAAATTTGGAGTCTTTGGCTTGGAGTGAGGTTTTTGTGAAGTGGGTTTTGCAGGAAGATGGATGGAGATCGGATTGAAGAGGGCAGCGTGGCGTTGCTCGGAAGTACTACCAGCAGCGGCGGCGGCGGCGGCGGCGGAGGAGGTGAATCATCCAGATGGGTGGATGGAAGTGAAGTAGATTCAGAGTCACCTCCATGGTCTTTACTTGAAGAGAATGACAATAGAGAAGGGTATGGATCTGTGAGAAGGAGGCTTGTGAAGAAGCCTAAAAGAGCTGATTCTTTTGATGTTGAAGCCATGGAAATTGCTGGTTCTCATGGTCATCACTCAAAGGTAATATCTTTCCTCTCAATCTCTATCAATAAGCCAATCATTTCCATTTCCTTGAATTTTTGTACTTCTCAGGGTTATTTACTTGCTATTAGGTCTTTCTAGGTTAAAAGATTGAAACTTTGAATCATTTTTAAGTCTTTCATTACATTTTATACTTAAATACAACAGGATCTCTCCACGTGGACCACTATTTCATTGGCCTTTCAAACGCTGGGTGTTGTATATGGTGATATGGGTACAAGCCCCTTATATGTCTTTGCTGATGTGTTCAGTAAAGTAAATATCGAATCCGAAGTTGATATCTTGGGGGCTTTATCGTTAGTCATGTACACGATTGCTCTTATTCCTTTGGCGAAATATGTGTTCGTGGTGCTTAAAGCGAATGACAACGGGGAAGGTATAAAAGACATCTTTTAGTTAATCATTTCGTGCTTTGCTCCTAGTTTTCCATTGACCACACCGATGACTCGTTTTGTTGGCGGAATAGAATAGAAAATGTACGTAAAAACATCAATTATAATGCATGATTCCGATTTCGGAAGGAATAGCTCCTCCTAATTTCCATGGAAATCACGGAATAGCTATTCTTTTTGAAATGAAGGAATAGCTATTCCGTGATTCCCATGGAAACTACGAAGAGCTATTCTTTCCGACGTTGGACTCATTTTGCATTCATTTCCTGTTCTATTCTATTCCATTCCATTCCGCTAACCAAATGAGACCTGAAAGTTAATACATTAGAATTTTGATTTTAGGAGGAACGTTTGCTCTGTACTCGCTGATTTCGAGATATGCAAATGTAAGTATGCTGCCAAATCGACAGCAAGCAGATGAACATATCTCAAGCTTTAAACTCAAGTTGCCAACTCCCGAGTTAGAAAGGGCTTTAAAGATAAAGGATTCTTTGGAGAAGAAGTCATACTTGAAAACTGCTCTCTTGCTATTGGTTCTTATGGGAACTTCCATGGTTATTGGAGATGGTATTTTAACCCCAGCAATATCAGGTAAATAAATGCATAATCAGCGTTTTAAACTTAGAGTTTACACTCAATTTATCCAAAATGTTCAAACATATGCCATGATCATGTAATAAATCCGCAAACATTATTGAAATTTCGGTTCAGATTGATCATTAGTTAAGTTACATGATGCCTAATTGATGGGCGAGGAACGGATTTTTTCTTATTCAAAAAGACGGGCTGAGCCATCAAGTAATCCCCATTCTAATAAGATTTGAAACCTGAAGTAAAAAAAAACTAGAAAAGTTCAAATCTTTAATCATTCACCGATTCACGGTTGTTCTTATTGTTGTTAAATTTGTTTGTATCCTTAAATTATTCCATTTTAAGTAGAGAATACGTAGTGGATGGCCTGGAGGCTTTATATACTTGCTAATTGTCCCCCTTTATACACTTTACTATGCCATTCAGCTATTCTAAATATTCAAATGTGTAAAGAAAGCATCGTTATGATGCACGCACTTTATTATGTCTAAAAACCCGGATTGAATATTTAACCATTCGAAATATGAACTAGTGCAAAGCATTTTTTGATGTTATTTAGGAACGAACGTAGCACTAAATGCATGGGGTGGAACTAACTTATGAGTTTGATTCTTGCTTATCACAGTGATGTCTGCTATAAGTGGCCTGCAGGACGAAATATCTGGATTTGGCACAAGTAGGTATCCATCCTTCTTATTTTCACAGCTTACTTAAATGCCAAGTTTTGTTTAAAGAAATCTGGCTATCAGCAAATGTAAGAGAATATATATTGAATTGTTTGCAGGTGCCCTGGTTATCGTGTCGATCATTGTTCTGGTGGCTTTGTTCAGCATACAGCAATTTGGAACTGGGAAAGTGAGTTTCTTGTTTGCTCCGGTACTTGCTTTGTGGTTCTTCTCCCTGGCTTCGATTGGATTGTACAATCTCGTAACACACGATATTAGCGTCCTGAGGGCATTCAATCCTGCTTACATTTATCTCTTCTTCAAGAAGAACAGTGCCGATGCTTGGTCCGCTCTTGGCGGCTGTGTTCTCTGCATTACAGGTACACCATAACTCTTCAATTTTTTATAGGCCTAGTACACAGTTTGCCCCCTGAACTTGGCCTCAAAAGCCAAATTACCCCCCTGAACTTGCAAAAATGCACCAGTTTGCCTCCTCAACTTGTAAAGAACGCATCAATTTTCCCCTGATTGCCACGTGTGAACTTTTGGTGGAGAGAGAAAATTGCCATATTTGAAAAGTAAAACAAACCAGAAGGTGACACGTGTAGGGGGAAAATTGGTGTTTTTTTACGAGTTGAGGGGTTAACCGGGTGTTTTTCAAAGTTCATGGGGTCATTCGACTTTTGAGGTTAAGTTCAGGGGGCAAATCATGCATTAAGCCTTTTTTATACAATAATTGTTTTGTTACATATTGATCGGTTTATGCAGGAGCGGAAGCAATGTTTGCTGATCTTGGCCATTTCAATGTGAAAGCCATCCAGGTTTATCTATTCAAACCTTCCGTTTTCTTACTTTGTTGAAGAATTCATGATTTCGCCCTCAAAGATTCTAACTTTTTCACCGTAGATTGCCTTCTCTTGCGTTGTGTTTCCGTGTCTTCTCCTAGCTTACATGGGCCAGGCTTCTTATTTGATGAAGTTCCCTGAATCGTCGAGCAAAATATTCTATGCTTCTGTGCCAGGTAAATCTTTTCTTCGTAGCTTATCATCGTTTTATGCAATGTCTCGATTTTAACACTCACAAATCCTGAATCTTACGTGATTCAGGCAGTCTTTTCTGGCCAATCTTTGTCATAGCTACAATCGCCGCAATGATTGCCAGCCAAGCAATGATTTCCGCAACATTTTCGTGCGTAAAACAATCAATGGCTCTCGGATGCTTCCCGAGGCTCAAGATAGTTCACACATCGAAGAGGCGAATGGGTCAAATTTACATTCCTGTAATCAATTATTTCTTGATGATCATGTGCATAGTTGTGGTTTCGATCTTTCGAAGCACCACCGATATTGCCAATGCATATGGTAAAGCTAGAATCTTCTTCACCCATCCTAAATAGTCTCATAATATATGCTTTTAAGAAGGCCTAATGCATCGAAACTCCTTGAACTTGTCCCTAATTGCCTATTGCCCCCTGAACTTTCAAAAATTCCAATTGACTTCCTGAACTTGTAAAAAGTGCACCACTTTGCCCTCCACTCGATGTCACGTGTCAGCTTATGGTTAGAGAGAGAAAAACGACATATCTGAAAAGTCAAACCATTAAGAAAACCGGTACACTTTTTGAAAGTTCAGGGGGCAAATGGGCGTTTAGGGACAAGTACAGGGGTCTCGATGCATTCGGCCTATTAAGAATATACAATTTCGAGAAGTTATAAACTGTTCCGAATTCCCCTTGCAGGCATAGCCGAGGTAGGCGTGATGATCGTGACGACGACTCTAGTAACACTCGTTATGCTTCTAATATGGCAGACCAATTTTTGGCTGGCATTATGTTTTCCGCTCGTTTTCGGGTCAGTAGAACTCGTCTACCTCTCAGCAGTTCTCTCGAAACTCTTAGAAGGCGGATGGCTTCCGCTCGTATTCGCTTCTTTCTTCCTTTGCATCATGTACGTATGGAACTACGGGAGCGTATTAAAATACCGAAGCGAAGTAAGGGAGAAGATTTCCATGGACTTCATGCACGAACTCGGGTCCACATTGGGAACCGTTCGAGTCCCCGGGATTGGATTACTCTACAACGAGCTCGTCCAGGGCATCCCCTCGATTTTCGGGCAGTTCTTACTCAGCCTGCCCGCGATCCACTCCACTATAGTATTTGTATGCATCAAGTATGTCCCCGTTCCCGTCGTTCCCCAAGAGGAAAGATTCCTTTTCCGAAGGGTTTGCCCTAAAGACTACCACATGTTCCGATGCGTGGCTCGATACGGCTACAAAGACATCCGGAAGGAAGACCACCACGCGTTTGAGCAACTACTGGTCGAGAGCCTCGAGCGGTTTTTACGAAGGGAGGCTCAAGAGGTCGCATTGGAGAGCAACTTGAATGACGAGTTGGATATGGATAGCGTATCGGTCAGGTCGAGAGATTCGGGTTCTGATGAGTTACGGGTCCCGTTGATCGACCCCGCCACGTCAGCTTTGGAGGAAGCTTCCTTGGCGTTGCCTTCGAGTGTAATGTCGGGGGATGAAGATCCGAGTTTAGAGTACGAACTTGCGGCTCTTCAGGAAGCGAAGGATTCGGGGTTTACGTATCTTCTGGCGGATGGCGATGTGAGGGCGAAGAAGAACTCGATATTCGTGAAGAAGCTCGTGGTGAATTATTTGTACGCGTTCTTGAGGAGGAATTGCAGAGGGGGGGCTGCAACTATGAGGGTTCCTCATATGAATATATTGCAAGTTAGAATGTCATATATGGTGTAATCCTTTGAATCCAACTTTTAGGAATCTTTGGCCTTGTTCATTTCTTTTTGTTGGAATCTTTTTTTTAATGGATTCCTCTTTTGAAACACTTGTTTCTTGAGTGTACTTGGAAACACCATTGGTGTGTAATAGGTCACACAATTAATGGCATGGTTGAAATTGAACACATGTACGAGCGAAATTTCGCAAATTAAAAAACAATCTCACAATTTAGACTTATATCTACCATTTTTTTATCCAGACTTTTAAACTTAACTAACTGAAATTATTAGAACTTAGACATTGTTGAGTTATAAAAAAAATATATATTCACTTCGACTTATGTTTAGTTTTGTTTATTTCATTTAAAGTTATGAGATTTGAAATGAACTAATTAAACTCATTCGATGTAAAATAAAGTTATTTTTTTCCTTATAAGTTCAAGAGAAGTACCATAAAAAGAATAATATAATTCTCATTGGGAAAAAACATATATTGTATATAGTTACTTTTCATTAATCCGTGGCACAATGAATCTGTAATTCTTAGATGACAATCACACATATGTTTCTCAATGTTTTTCATGAAATTTGAGGTTTAAAACCGAGACCTCCCTAAAAGAAACACGAAAAGTAAATCCTTTTATCTATTAGATTGGCTTATATTGTATTTTTTTTCAAGAAAAGTATTTTGTGTTACTTTTAAAATACGACTAATTGATATAATAAAATTTATCATTATTAAATTACTATTAGATGTCAACTTAGTTTTAAAAATGGTAAATATATTATATGTGATGTTGTGCACACTATAAATATTGATACAACATATAAAAAATTTAAGTTCATATTTAAAATGTGATCTTACACAAAATGATTTTAAATGTCAATTTCATGGACCAAAAAGACTTTGTCCTATAAATGTTAGTATAACAATGATGTTGCTTTAAAAATATTAAAGCAGTAAATTATTTACACACAATACACAACGATTTTTACTTGGTTCGCCCCGATTGGTCTTAATATGCTAATATTTTGAAGGATTAATTCAAGGATCTAAGGAAGTTGCTTTATTGATTACTTGAAAGGTCAAAAAGATGAGTACACAAGAGTTTTCACAGAAATCAGAGAAGAAGAAAGCTCTTAAGCAAAACAATACAAAACTAAACAAAAGCGCGCACTAACTATGAACTAAGAGCAGATTATATAGCCCCAAATAAGTGACGCAAGCAGTAACCACTTAATAACCCAGTTAACAACTTGCATGCAGGATCCATCACAGCCATATATCAGAAATAATGATGAATAGATGAATCAGATGGCTAAAGAAGGAAATCGTCAAAGAATCACAGTAGCAAGAGAAGGAGAAGAGAAGACGGAAAAAGAAAGACTGAAACCCTAAGGTCACAAAGAGCACTTAAATAACTCTCCAAATTCGAAACAGTTGGTTTTGGATCAGGGCTAGGAGAAGTAGGTTTTGCATTTAGGCTCACAACAAATTTAAAAGAAATTACAACTCAAAAATAATAACAATACTTATACAACAACATTAGGTATAAATGGACATAAATCAATTAAATGACACCTAAAACCTAATAAATGAGAACAATTGGATTGTAATTGATTTATGAGTAAATAACTCGGGTATAAATTCTGACTCATGCACCGTATAATCAATCAATTATGAAAAAAAAAATACTATTAACATGTATACAGCCTTATTTATATAAATATTTGTCCAAATCTTACTAAGCTTGATTGCATATTTTAATACTGTATTTAATTATATTCCTTTTTTATACATAGTAAATAAAAAATCAAATGATTTTATATTATAAGTAAATAAAAAATTAGATTAATTTTTTTATTGGATAAATTGTTTTAATAATGAAAAGGATAAGCAAGTGGAAATAATAAAAAGAAAAACAACATAAAAAAAAAAAAAAGGAAAAAAAGAGAAAGTTATGGCATTACCTTATTAAATACAAAAAAAACCCAATTGTATTTTATTAAGTTAAATTGACTTCTATCATTATTAAGCGTAACTATGCAAATTGTGCCTGGGCTCAAATGAAAAAATAAATTTATTGAAGTAATTTTGTATTTCAAAAGAAAAACTTCGTATGTACGGGAAGTAAAATACAATTTCATTATATATATAGAAGAATTAACAATAGAGCTGATTGATAAATTAACTATTTCACAAACTCAGAAACATGAATGAAACGATTTTTTCATTTATTCCTAATTAAACTCGATAACTTTGAAAAACTAAACCCATTGGAAATGTCATATTGGGACTACTATTCAAGACAATTAATGCTAGGGGTGAGCAAAGAACCAATAAAACCGAACCGAACCGGAGAACCGAACCGGACCGGACCGAACTGAACCGAACCGAACTAATTTGGTTCGGTTCTTGGTCCATATATGTGAATAATTTGGTTCTCGGTTCGGTTCTCGGTTTTTGGAAAAAAAAACCAAATAAACCGAGAACCGAACCGAAAACCGAAATATAAATTTTAAT
>CATIWQ010530449.1:0-12449 GCA_949673415.1 Euphorbia schlechtendalii
ACTGAATTTAATAAAGAGTCACCAAAGTTTGTAAACCTAGCATCTCTTAAAATAGGGAGAATCAATGTGTCAATACCTTCCTTTGTTAATGGCTTTATGCCAAATTGAACTAGACCTATGTGAATGTACTTATAATTTTTGTCCTTATATTTTTTCAAAGAATTTTGTGAAGAAGATTTATTATCTCAAAAGGTTCAAATAATTGCGAATCACTTTCTTCAGTTTTAATTGTAAATTTTGTTCTGAAAAAATGGAATTTCGATTTCTCATAAATTTCATCTTTTTCCTTTTTCGGAATTCACCAGTTGTCAATAGATTTTTTAAAATCTCCAATTACTATTTATTCACTGTTTACAATATTCTTTGAGTTCGAAGAAGTTGTTGATTCAGATCTAGAAGATGCATTTCTACATAAAAGGAATCCATATTAAAAATGTAATATATTAATACAAACTATTTTCCTTACAATCCAAAGCAAAAAAAAAGGTTTTACTGCCGAACCCCTAGACTTACTACCCAAATGCTTAGGCAAAACAACTCAAGAAATTAATTTCTATTTAAAGATTAAATTAGTAAAATGAATACATTTTTCTATATTATACACCTACTAACTCTGATACCAAGAAATGCCCGAGAAACAAATGGTGTAAAAAACAGAGAAGTAATAATAACAAAATAAGAAATAAAATGAAAAATAAAGAATAAAACTAAACAATAGGATTAACAAAACAAAAGAACAATTAAGCAGCAAAGCTGACCATGATAATAATAAGTAAATTATTAAATAAAATGATCAACTTCTAAGAAAGCGTGTAACCCAATTTAGGTGGCAGAGCCGATCGTGTTAGGGCTCCCACAAACTTGAAAGGATAACTAAAAATAATATAAAATTAAATAATTAAGCTAGACGGCATAGCCGATCATATTAGAAATGTAGATGGATAAAGTAGTAAGAATTATCAAAACTTATAGGAATATTGTACAAAACAAAAGAAATACATAAAATAATCAAAATACACACCTTAAAGTAAATAAAACTTGGAGATACAAAGTCCTGGGAAAGAGATGGCTGTTGATAAGGATCTTTGAAGGAGATGGTAAAAGGAGAAAATGATGGTTTGAAGTGGAATGAGTGGATGTGTGTGAAGGTAAAGTAGAAGAGAGAGAATGAGTGGAAAGTTATGGGAAGGGATGTTGAGTGCGAGAGAGAGTGTATTTCTCTATTTTTTACACACACACACACACACATATATATATATATATATTTTACTAAATATATATATATATATTATTTAGTAATACAATAAATAAATAATATGTGATGTGTAGGTAGACTCTAAGATAGCGTCATCTCTTCAAGATATAGCAATGGCTAGTGAAGTGAAGAAATGGATTCAATGTCCTTGTTCTAGTGTTCAATATATCATCGGGGTTTAATGCATTTTTGGAAAATGTAATTTCAACTTTTGTCAAAGGAACCCAAATGTGGTGTCCTTGCAAAGAGTGTCGTATTAAAAAATGGCATTGTCATGATGTGATCTTTGATCATCTCATCTACGATGGACCTCTCCAACTTATGTTCAATTCATCTATGATATTTCAATCATAGTTAAGGAAATAAATAAAATGAGTGTTACTTGTCAACACTATTATGAGATGACTTATGAACGTTGTTGTGTTCCACTTATCGAAAAGTTATCAATTGTGAAGGGCATAATGAAGGGTAGTATAAAGGAGCTAATGTAGATGCATGAAAATTTTATCAGCTTGTTGAAGAGGGAAAATAGCCTTTATATCCCGGATGCGTCAATGTTTCTACTTTGAGTTTTATTATCAAGATGTACTACATCAAGTGTGAATATGGAATTACTGAAACTTGCTTCACTGCGATATGGAGTTTCTGAAGCTCGCTTTCCCTCATGCCAACATACTAAAATCTTATAATCATGTGAAGAATACCATAAAAGATTTAGATCTTGACTACCAAAACATAGATGCATGTCCTAATGATTGCTTATTGTATTCGGGTGTCAATGAAAGGAAGTTTTCAAAATTTATGGATTATCTAGGTGGAAAGTGGTGAAAAATAATGGTGTTGTTACTAATGAAACCAAAGGAGTGATTCTACATATTCTAGCTAAGGTGATGAGGTATTTTCCACCAAAACCTAGGCTGCAAAGGATGTTTTTGTCCAAAGACTTTGCTCAATTAATGACATGGCATACCAAAGAATGAAAACAAAGATGGTAAGCTAATATATCTAGATGATGGCAAGGCTAGAATGCTATGGATGTCAACTATCCCTTCTTTTCTTTAGAATAACGAAATGTCAGATTGGGTTTAGCATCTGATGGCTTCAATCCTTATCGCACAATGAGTTCAACTCATAGCACATTGCCTTTTGTGTTGGTCACTTACAATTTGCCACCTTGGTTGAGCATGAGAGTAGAGAATCTTATTCTTTCAACACTTATACCTGGTCCAGAATCTCTCGAGAACAACATTGTTGTCTATATGCAACCCTTAATCACGTAATTGAAAGATTTGTGAGATGTTGGCTTACAAACATATGATATTAAGGCTGATGAGACCTTTACATTATATGCAAGTGTATTATGGACCATTAGTGATTTTCCTAGATTAGCAGTGTTATCCGGGTGTAATACTATTCAAAATCAACAAATAAATTACTTAATTCATACCGTTCAGGCAACTAAGAGCCTTAAAACTTACAACATACTCAGGAAAAATGTAAGTGTTAATGTGATTACTCCATACAATATACTCTTTTGGAGATTATAATGTGATAATTCCTGAATCAAATTCTTCAAAACTTGGTTGGGATTGGTCAGAACCAGGGTGAATAACCTCTAACCTAGTGAAAGCTGGTTTGGGTGTGCTTTACCAAGCTGCTTTTCTGAAAAGCTCCATTTTCAAGCTTTTCCTATAAGTAGAGAGTTGATTTTGGAAAAAACAAGTTAAACATTTCTAATTAAATAGGATGAAAGATCAAATGTGCTATTCAAAGTCAAAATATGTAATTCTATAAAAAGTTTATGAGAGCAACTTATTGTAATAGCAGCTTGAAAAGCAATACCAAACAGACCCTGAGTATAGAATGACACAACAATATATGGAGAATTCCATCATCATCAGCCTTCAAGTTCCTCATTCTGACCAAAAAATGGGGAAAATAAAGGATGAGCATAATATCTCAAGAAGTAAACTGAAATTTCATAATATCTCCAGAAGTAATGGCAGATTGAAACTAGAGGAGCATTTGACTACCTTTCTAATGGAGAATCATCAGGATAAAGATATATTCCACATCTATACAATCTTGTATTGTTATTAATTTGGCTTCCAAATCCATACTTTAAAACACTACATATCTCCTCTCGTGAATCGCCAAACCAAAGCATACTTAACATTTACATTGCCTCTGTATTTAATCTTCATAGCTTCGTTAGAATCTGAAAAGATTGAACCCTAGCTTGACCTATTACGCCAAAATGAGCATTCCTATGGATTGAAACAATAATAGTCTGCTTTCCTATCAAACCCAAACAAGAAAGGAACCTTTTCTTGTTAAGATCGTAAACTTGATCTCCTTCAATCAATCGAATCAAACTGATATTGATATTTTGATTGTGACAATTATTATGCTTTTCATTTAATTCCTCCCCCTTAACATTTTTATTAAATTAGTTGAACTATGAGATATAGGATTTATGATTTGTTTCTTATATAAGGGGATATGTATTTTGTTTGCATTATGATATAAAATATGTGATATTGTGAATTTAAAGTAGTTCACATTCTCATTTTTATTATGTAAGTTTAGTTCATATGGTAGCAAACTGTAATCTACTCTCACATACATACATACATACATACATACATACATACATACATACATACATACATACATATATAGTAATTCACATTCTCATTTTTTTCTGTAATCTATGAATTTAAATTAGTTCACATTCTCAATTTGGTTTGTAATTTCTTGAAACAGAACCCTACTATTAGAACAAGTAGCTGGAGACATTACTGGGTGTACCTAAGCAATATAGACTACCATAATAAATAGCTCTTAAGCATGTAAAATCTTGAGAATAACTTAATGCATGCATTATTATTAGCAACATCAAACAAATTAGGTTAAAATTAGAGCCCATAACTTAAAGTATAGTAGTATATTAAGTGCTACATTATAAGGTAGAAGATGAAAAATATTGTGGGATGGTAAGAATTGGAATCCAAATCCCCTATTTACAGTATGATGAATAAGGTAAATTGACATTTTATTTTTAATTTTTAATTAAGAGTAAAATTAAGCAGTGGAAGGATTAGATTGATGATGTGTCTCTATACTCTATAGTCCACTAGATTTAGACTCTTCTATTGACCCTAGAGCTATAATAACATACATTTTCCTTGGTTTTAGTAATTGTTATATATGTACATTTCTCGAATTTCTACTATCTTATTTTTAATCTTTTCTTTATTCCATTCTAATGTACATTTCTATAATTAATAAGCGTGTCTCATCATCTTTAAAAAAGGTTTTATTTTGGAGGGTTACTTAGCACAAACAAATAGGTGATATTAGTTTTGTCTATTTTAATATGTTTACAACTTAATGTAGGCACTCTGCCTTCTATTGCTCTACACACTATCAATGCCTTCTCACTATTCATTAATGATATTAAGTCTCAAAGTGACATAAGTTTCAAATTGGCTTTGTATGTTGACATTTTTTGTTTTTGTACAAATATTAGTAGTATTTATATAATACCTTATAATTTATTAAGCAAATGTGTATGGCTTGTTTGTAGAATACACTTGAGAATATACACATGAATCTTGGTGCGAACAGTGAAAGCGTTGAACAAGCGCTCATGGTTGGGAAATCATCTCATGAACTAACATGGCTCGTTAGCAGGCGCACATCATTGCCAAAGGTAGTGAAGAAAGGAGAGATCAGTTCATCATAGCTGCCAGTCATTACTGTTGATTAATTTGTGGCAAAGGTCCAAGATAAGTTGCAACTGAATGTGGAGGAAACAGTCAAACTGAAGGTGAAGGAAAACCTTATTTTGATTGTGAGCCAAATTGTAGCTGATAATCCTAATCTTACCATTAATTTGGATGTCATTATGAATTTTGTTGCTTGTGATATTGGAACTTCTAATGTTGCTTATGTGTTTAGTGACATGGGTGATAACTAGTTGGTGTTTTCAATGCTGCTAGTGTTTTATGCACTTGTTGACCACAATGCTTTGACTAGGGATGTGTCTTAACTATGTCTTTAGAACTTATAAGTTATGAACTATGACTTTAAGTTAGTTATAACTTTATGTTTTGTGGAGTATAATACTTTATGCATTACTATTGATGGATTACAGAACAAGACTTTTAAATGCATATGTTGACATTTAATTTTTGAGAATGATATTATTGTGAATTTATTAGGTTCTCTTTAATATAAAATTTGGTTGTTGTATTCTTTGATTTATATAAAAACGTGTTGCAATAAAATCACAAATAAGCTGGGAATGTACCATCAAGTGTTTTGTAAAAGTATTGCAATAACTGGACAATGTGTTGCCAATGTGTAATAAAGTGTTTGTAAAAAGTATTGCAATAACTTGACAAGGTGTGAATGTTGAATTAAGTGTTTGTAAAAATTATTGCAATAACTTACAAGATGTTGCGAATGTTCAATAAAATATTTTACAAATGTGTTGCAATAACCACAAACAGTGTTTCAAATGCGACATGCATGTTATTAAAAAGGTGTTGCGAATCTGCTAAAAGTGTTATTACAAAGGTGTTGCGAATAAACAACTAAAGTGTTACGAAAAAAACTAACGGACGTTAATGGTGATGATGAAGGGTTTTTTTTCCAACACAACAAAAGATGTTGCAAGTAGTAAAAAATTGTTGCAATAAGTAATATGTACAAAATGCTTTTTTGCGTTATGACAAAAAAAATATGTGTTGCGAAAACCACTTTTCACAAGGCAAGTATCACCAATGACTTTTTTCATGGAAAAGTGTTGCGACAAGCGCTTTGGCAACATATTAGGCACTTGACACAACATTTTATCTGTTGTTGCGACAAACTATCTATGGCTTAGTGTAAAAAGGGGAAATCCTGATAAAAACCTGGTGCCCCTCAAGATTGAACCGGTATCGGTCCAACCAAGAGGACCCACGCTGGTCTAGTTGGACCGGTGGTGGTCCAACTAAACAGGCTAGAGGGGCACTGGTTCCTGGGTGACCCTTGAGCTCCCAGTTTCCTCGAAAAACTCCAGAAATTGATTTTTTTTACTTTTTAAATATTTTTAATTTTTCTAACACATAAGATTCAAATTTTAATTTCTTTCAATATTATTTATTTATTTATTTAAAATGAATAAAACAAGGGTTTTAAAATAAAATAAAAAAAAGAAAGAGGTAAACCGAACCTATAAAATAAAATCATCTAACTTTTAAATAAATTATTTTAACATGTTTTGAATGTTTGAATGTAGAACTTATTTCAACACCATCTTAACCTCGATTAGGGGTCCACAAAAGCTTAAAAGCAAGTAAATATATAATAAGCTTTCATCAGCGCTTCACAAGAGGGACCAAGAATCTCGTGCTCACAGTAGGTATGTATGATCTGTTGGAAATTGCAAGCCATGCATACATGTCCTGACATTGGATGAATTTCTTCATCATACTCTTTAAGAATTATAATTAAGTCCAAAGAACAGGGGAGGTCTAGACACAAAAAACCCTTCTAGGATGATCTATTTAGTCTGATTACCAGGAAGATATTTCATGCAATTTTCATCCATGATTATGTGATCTTTAACTCTAAATTAGTTAAACCTTCGATGAGTACTGCTCTCATACCACTTGTTGAACCTAGTATGGTGATTAAACAAGTTAGTGGAGGGGAATGACTCTTTTTCGAGTAACTCACAATCCTTGGAGGTTGTTGTGGAATTTTCTTCCGGTGCTACTTTTGAGGAAAAACTTAGCTAATTATGTTTCTTCAAAAGTTATTCTTTGACTCAATCTCTTTTAATTTTACTTAATTTGCAATTTATAAATGTAATTGGAACAAATAAAAATAATAGTAAAGAAATTTTAAACACTATATTTTTATTCTGGTTCAACATTTGCCTAATCCAGTCATTAAAATCAATGTCCAAGATTTAATCCACGAGTGATTCTCCTTGGGGTGGAGAAAAAACCACTACAATGTTGATTTTTTAATTGAAATATCATTAAATAATTTACAGCTTCAAAGCTTTACCAATACAAAAGTATCATCCGATTGTATCTAGCATCTGAGTTAATACCAATACTAGGAGTGTCGTCCAACTAGTATTTATGCTTCCCGCACTTACTTACACACGACAAGTGATTACAAGATTTAAAATGAAAAGAGATTTGAGCTTCTGGACTTTATTTCAGATTAAATCTATTATAAAAGATTTTAATTTGTGAATTGCTAAGGCTTGAAATTAAAGTAAGATGATGTATGATAGATTGAATTCTCTTAAATATATAAAACTTCACCAAGCCGGAACTCAACTCCTTTGTATAGGCTTCCAATGTGTTTGTCAATCTTGGACTCTTTTACATTTCTTCTCGTGGTCACTTGGTTATGGAGCCGTTAGACTTAAAAAGGATTAAAGATAGGCTAAGCGTGATAATCAAAGCTATTTGAATATGTTAAAACGAAGTAAACAATTGAGATTTTCCTATTATTCAAGTTTGTAAAAGAAAAGGTCCCACTAGTACTTGTTGTCTGCTATTAAGGAGAAAAGCGTTTTTGTCTCCTTGCTATCAACACCAGCATGTCCTTTTCAGGTGGAAGAGCTTTTGGCATCGTGGAATTAAATGCAAAGGCATTGCAACGGTTGACTCACGTGATGCCTTGGGTTTGTTGTTCAAATTATTTAAAACCAATATCATGCATCTAATTTGTCCTTAATTAAACCCATATTAGAGGATTCTTCCTTCTGAAACATTTTTTCTATCTTCCGAGACTTCTAACTTCTAACAGAATCTTTATCTTCTAATGTAGAGCTAGCTTCTAATGCGGTCAAGACTTATGTTGCTTCTGAGATAGATTTAGCCATTGAGGACAATTCTTGAGATAATTATTGAAACATTTTCTGAGATCATCCTTTAACAAAAATCTTTTTCAAATTTTTTTTGCAAAAAAAGAGCAAGAGAATATTATGAAAATCCGAAGAAGAAGAAGAAGAAAACAAGGTCAACACTCGCTCATTTGGTCAGCCGATACCACATCAATTGCCACATAAGATGGAGAGAATTATTTGGTTCACTTTTTAAAGGAAGATGGAGCTATGGAGAACCTTTCAATGATGAGGGGAAGTATGTGTAAAGTGGGGGATCCAATGCATTTGATCTTTTTTCACGAACAAAACTTGGGTTATCTATTAATTTGAACTTTGTTTCTCCTTTTTTAAGTATATTTTTATCTTTATTGGTTATTAAATTAATTAATGTCTAAAGACACCCATATCATGCTATTTTCATAATGATGTCAAAATGGTTCTAGTTCCCTTTAATTACAAATGATTCTCTCCACCCCTCAAGTTAGCAGATTGAACCAAATTACCACTTGAAAGAAACATAACAAATAACACATTTGGGGAGGATATGCCACTCGGCAATCATGCCACATGTCAAATTTTAAAATGTCAAACCAATCAAAATCGACACATGACATAAATAGTTAGATTTTAAAATTTTATGAAAATAAAAGGACCAAACATTCAATTTTACATTCATCCTCAAATTAAAGCTGAAGCCAACACTGTCATTCTCTATTCAAAATGAAAACAAACAAATCCAACCCTAAAATCTTCAATTTAACTCATTATCATGTACAAAATAAGTGCAAAAATAATAGTTTACATGAAAAATTCACTTCTATTAACTTAATGTTTGACTTGTAGAATAATCAGCCCAAGAAAATAAAAATGAGAAAATGAGAAAACCGAACTTCAAACATGAACTTCGGTCTCTCCACCATTCTTTCTTTCGGGAACATATATATGGAAATAAATAGATAAATGAGTTAAAAAATATATATATAAACAGTAAATAAAACTTACAATTTTTAAACACACATGATGGAAATTTCATACTTTTCCACTGCATTTCTCAACGAACAAACACTAAATTAAAAAAATGAAACAAATTTGAAACTTCAACAAACCAATGTTCAACTAATGTCTTCGTAATACCTTCTTCATCAATTGTCTTGATATTGTTGTCGGTAAAGAGCTCCCTGTGGAATGAAGCCGGCAGAATCCTCCACACAAGTCAAATGGAATTCTGTTAATAGGCTGCCGATTAGAGAGAAATTGTGAAATCTGAGTTTTGAGAAAAAAATAAATGAGAGAGAGATGAAGAAGCGAGAGAGATATGTGATGTAAAGGATGAAGATGAGTTGAGAGAAAAAAATTTCATATTTACCCCTTAGGCATTTCCAACTCTATATTTCCATTGTTCATTTCAAAATTTATTTTATTTATAATTTGAAGTTGTTACATTGTTTTTTTTCCAACCATGCATCTGAAACTATGAATATAAAGTAATAATAATTTTTTAAAAATAAAATTAAATAGATTTTTTATTTATAAAAGAATATCAAATTTTCAGATATATATTCAAAGCATAAGAATTTTTTTAAAAATTAAAAAAAAACAAAAATAAAAATTAAAAAAAACAAAAATAAGTAAAAAAAATTTTGCAATTGTGAATAGTATCACTTCAAATTTGAAGCAACACTGTTCACAGTACAAAATTTGAAGCTGAAATGAAGTGATGGTTGGACATTTTCAACCTCAGTTCAAAACTGGAGTTTGGAGTTGGAAATGAAGTAGAGTTCTCCAACACCACTTCATTTCTGACTTCAAATTTTGTAGTGTGAATAATACCACTTCAAATTTGAAGTAACTCTATTGAGAATTTCAAAATATTTATTTTTTATTATTTTTAATCTTTTCAAAATTCTTTTACTTTGAATATATATTTAGAATGTTAATGTTCTTTTATTTATAAAAAAATTATTTTATTTTATTTTTTAAAAAATTATTATTACTTTTGTAGTTGTGATTTTAAATTTTGAAGTAAAAAATGAAGTGCATTGTTGGAAAAAAAAACATTGTAATAACTTTAAATTATAGAGTAAAATAGAATTTGAAATCAAAATTAGAGGTGCATGGATGGAGATGCCCTAACAAAATCTTATGCATCTCACTTTTCATACTTTTTGTTGTTTCTTTGCCACTTCAAATTTTTGTGACTAATAGATACACTACTATTGGTTTGAGGGGGTGGATACAGTTTTTTATAACTTAAAAGGTAGTAAAACAATTTTCGAAACCTTATGTCACTAGTAAAGGCGTAAAATTTAATTTGGTTTAGCAGAAAAGGAAGATAAAGCATTTAAAACAAGTAAAAAGGAATTTAGTTTTAGCAAAAAAGGAAATTAAAAACAGCAAAAATATGCAAATGCATGAGTAAGCAATAGTGAAGCAAGTTTATAAAATGAACGGCTATTATTCACTCTTTTTTTATCTGATTATTTATGTCCCAAATATTCTCAGATTTTTTTAATCCATCATAAATCTAATACCATATGTGAATAGATTGATTTGGATTTGAGCAGACCTCTATTACTTGTCTAAAAATAGCAACTTACTTCACCAAACCATCTTCAACAAAAGTTTATCGGAAACTCGGCCTCAAACCCTAGCTATCTCTAAGCTAAGTTCACCAACTCTTTGAATGTTAAAATATATCTTCTATTGTGCAATTAAATTGAATTGTGATTACAATTTTTAAAGTAGTATTGAAAAACGTTTTGTAATAGATACCATCATGAGTAGATCATTTCAGTTATAAAAAAACATTTAACTATAATACATGAACACTTTATTAAGTGTGTGATTTTCAATTATGACGACAACAAAATTTTCTTATCAATATTTACATTGTAAAACGTTAAAACAGATCTAATATTTAACAGAAAACGACAAATTACCAGATCGACGTGAATTAATAAATACTTCAATTGCACTATCATGTACTTAGTACTTACATACCAAATCTAATGATCTGATCCATTCAATTATGATAACGGAGCTTTCATTATCTACATTGCCAAATTGTTACAATGTAAGTAATATTCGGTACGGAAACTTTGTACAACACATAATTAAATATAACCCGGACATGTCGAGTACTAGGTGTAAACTAAACCTAGGGAGCCCTAATTATAAAAAGGGTAAACTTCAAAAACCGTTCCTGTGATTTCACTGTTTTTTAAAATAGTCCCTGCGGAATTTTTTTTTTCAAAAGCATGCTTGTGTTTCAAACCGTTAGTAATTTACTGATTTTTTCATGATTATGTTAAAAAATTTTATGTGACAAGGGGCATAACGGTCAAAATGAAAGTTGACTAAGTAAAAGTAAAAAAGATGTCAGGTTGACTCCTTTTTCTCTCCAATTTGTCGAGCTCCCCTCTTCTTCAGCCAATTTCGACCAAATCACTCAACAAGTTCACTCATATTCACCACTCATTTCAACTCCACATCCATTTGAACTTCTTTACTAATTCCACTTCATCTTTCATCTGACCTTCTTTTCTATGTTCTTGAAACCAACCACCTTTATTGCCCTGGCTTTGAAGATAATCTCACCAAATATATTAGATCTAAATTCCAAATTGAAAGAAGTTGTTAACAAGGAAGTAGAAGTCAAATAAACATCAGAAAATATGAGTATAAAGCAAGAATGGAGCAAAACCGACCATTACCAGAAAATAGCTAAATGAAGAATCAATGATAGTCTCAGCTCTCTTCAATTCATCATTTATTCGTTTGCATTTCAAAATACCCAATTCTAATTTCACAAGGGACACCCAAATTGAAATCTTTCAAGGAAAATTCTAAACTCAAATTGAAACCCATATCGTTTCAATACTGGGCAACTATACAAAGAACCGACTTTACCCCCTGTATGTCTTTTTGCTTCCGTTCAAAAGCCCATAACCAGGAGCTTCATTTCCATTAAAAAGAATACAAAATTAAACAAATAGAAGTGCCCAATTAAAAGAAGAGAAGGGGGATTGAATTGTTGACAAAGATGAATATATTTTAGCAAATGGGTATGGGTATGTTGTTGAAAGAACGAGGGAGAGAAGTGGAAGGTTAAAGAAAAATCAACGCTCAACGCTCAACGTCGAGATGGAAACCAGCGAAGGTGGTCATTCAATCTTTGCGACAACGTCAGTGAGGAGGAAGGAGAGGGGGTCATGGTGATGAGTTTCAAATGAAGATGGCGATTGAAGTTCTGTATAAAATGTGAATTTAATTTTTTTAATTTTCATATTTTTT
>CATIWQ010530596.1:0-23547 GCA_949673415.1 Euphorbia schlechtendalii
AATTTAACAGACTCTATTCTAGACACTCAGATATTCAATTATTCACCATAGAGCAACACATGAAATGACTTTTCTAAATCTAGTGCAAACGAATTAAGATGATTATATAAACCTGGATAACAATATTACTATGCTTAGTACTGGTAGATCTCACAAGGCATATTTAGCAAGTTACCATTCTAAAAATGTTGGCTCACTAAACAATGTTACAAGCATAGATCTAGTGATTATACACAATCTCGTTAACCCCAAAACTACTCTTAAAATTAACTCAAAAGCATATAACTTGATTAATATAAAAGGCTCAACACGAAATACACATTATAACACATAGACAAATCATAAACTTCGAAATAGAAAGTATAAGTAGAAAGCAAAGCAAAGTTGTAAGGTATGCAAGTGAAAGCTAAAGTTAATCAAACCGTATCAACTCTTTAATGGGGGTCGTCAATTCCCACAATTCCTGCGTCTGCTTTGAATTCGGTCTCGACTAGTACAGAACCTCCGCTAGGATGCTATTTTTTGTGAATATCGAATAAACGAATATTGAAGAATGAAAAATTTTATTGATAAGTTATTTGAAATTACACTTACACAATAATCGCTCGAATATGTAGAGAAATCTAGTGATCGAAATAAGGTTCGAATCACTTATGCATTTTCTTGCTAACTTTGAACATAGTGAAATCTAGACAATTTCTACTCTCTATCTATGTACACACTATGCACTTTTTTTCACACAACACCACCCACACCATACATGCTACGAAATTGGTGAGTTTGGATCCCTATTTATAGAGTACGAAGGGTTGCATCTTTCCAAACGAAGAATCGTATCCATTGGCGAAGAATTACACCGCTTCATTGTGATTGGTTGAATTGGTTTGATCCTATCGATAATGAAAAGCCACCTTTTCATGATTGGTTGACTTCTAAAAGGTATCTTTTTGGTTGATAGTTGATGGCGGTTGATCATTTTTATTCGGCAGTTCAAAGAAGAGAAGGGTTGACAAAAAAATCGTCAAGGTGTGACCGCGAATGTATGTCGCGATCGTGAACACTTGATTGGCAACTTTCTGTTGTGAAACTTAACAAGTCGCAATGGTGATATGTGTGTCATGATCGTGACATGCCTTTTCCACATGATTCCTCTTTGCGATTTCTATCGATCTTTGACATCTTCGATCCTTTGCCAATTCCTTAAGCTCCACGCATCTTTTTGCACCTTTTTCACCCTTTTTTCATAGATTTCCACTTTTAATCATTTTACTCCCAAGATTTACCTAATACCTGCATTTGCATAAAAAACAACTACATACCACGTGAAATCTTTTATATGAAGTATAAAAATGACTTAAACTATAGTTTTAATGTGTAAAATTATCATGATAATAAGTGTAATTATACACTTATCACATAGCCTCTCCTCTTGTATTCTCGAACACTCAGATTTAGAAAGGTTAATCCCGTGAGACATTGGGAGATAACCCTTTCTTAACTGCTCAAGGTTAAATCTAGTCAAAATCTTATCTATGTATATACTTTGAGAAAGACCTAGCAGCCTTTTAGATTTATCATGGTATGTCTTTATACCTAGTATAAAAGTTGCTTCTCCAAGTTCTTTCTTGGAGAACTTCTTTGACAACCATGACTTTACTTTCTGACGAAAAGGAACATCGTTTCTTATCAGTTAGTTCTTTCTTGGAGAACTTCTTTGACAACCATGACTTTACTTTTCGACGAAAAGGAACATCGTTTCTTATCAGTAATATGTCTTCGACATATAATACAAAGAAAAAGATCACGCTCCCACTAGCCTTTTTATATACACAAGGCTCATTAACGTTTGACACAAAACAAATTTCTCAGATTGTCTCGTCAAACCTAATATTCCAACTCTTTGATGCTTGCTTATGTCCATGATGAGTGTTGAATTGTAGAAATTATGAGCATTAAAATCTATTTTGCAGGTTATTGAAATTCTTACAAGGTTGCTGAAGTGTTGAGCTATAATTGGACCTTTGTTGGAGCATTTCTTGGAGGGATATGAATTCTTTTGGAGGGAAAATCAAATCTTAGGTGTGCTGCCACTTGCCCTTTACTTGGCCATCAAGTAAATGGCCCAAAATATTTTGTAATATTATATTAAGATCCACTTGCCAACTTGCTTAAGGCTTAAGGAATAATATATATATGCCTTCATTTTGTTTTTGAGAGCAGCTTAGGCTCTTTCTTGTAAGTACTTTTAAGTGTATCTTTCATTTATTACTTAATGTATTTTTATTTTAATAGTTTCATGCATTTAATTCATCTTGTTATTTTCTTTAACATGAATAGCGAGTACTTTCCCTGCAAGCTTGCTAGGCTCTATCGGCAGTTTGTTTATGGTGTAGAATGTTAAACCTAATTTAATAGAACTTCACAGTACTTAAATATTTTGGAAATAACAAACTATCTAGGATGGTGAAATTAATTGAGTACTAAGCATACTCTTAATTAATGAAGTATACTTGAGTTTTTTTGAGGGAAAATAACTCAATTTATTGAGTAATTAATTAGTTACGGCTTAGAGTAAGAAAAGCTGAGTTGAAGTTGAGTATTATGTAGTTTATAAGATATCTAATAAGCTGTGCTGAGTAAGCTTTTGTAGATTAAAAAGCTAAGTTTCTTAGCACTTAGAGAATTAAATGACACTTATGCTATTAACAGTTTCTGTGAGAAACGGAATATCCTTTTGATGCTTTTCAGTAGAAAAAGCATTGAAATTAAAGAAGGTATTTTAGTGGTCCTCACAAAACAAAAGGTGTCAATATGGAATGTAGGGGATTCCTCACTAAAGTCCAAGATAAAAGGAATTCTCTGTCATGCGCCATTCCTTAGTGACAACTATGCAACGTCAGCTTATCAACCAATCTCAAGATTCCATGTTGCATTTCACGTGCCTCTCTATCAAAAAAAATTGCTTGAAGACAAACGAGTTTTTGACGCTTTGGAATTATGGATTGATATTGCTCTTCAATGTTCAAAATCTCTGTCTTTAAACATCTTGGAATTCATCTCCAATGGAAAAATTCGAAAGATTTGAAGAGAAGAGATAATGAAGAGCTGTCAGGCCAAAAAGTTTGCAACGGCTAATTCCAAAACCTTCAACTATAAATAGAAGACTGGAGCAGACATTCAAACTTGGTGAATCACCTCGAATTTCTCAAAAAGTTGAAACTCTTTTCATTTACTCCCAGCTTTAAGAAATTCCAATTCAAGCAATCAGCAAACACTTATTGTGATCAGTTTAGGAAGGGTACCTAAATTGAGTTTGAGAGGTAGTTAGAAAGGAGGGTACTTTTCTATAATTGCTTTTACCGACTGTAAAGGCTTCTCTGCTTAAGGAAGGAACAAATCACTAGTGGATTTAAGCTCGGAAAGGAATTTGGGGACTAGGGGTAGGCTAGGGGCCGAACTAGGATAAAATCACAAGTCTTGAAGTTCTAACTTTAGCTTTTACCTTTATCGTGTTTTTATCTCATCCATCATTCTTTCTATTTTAATCATTTTGCTTAAAAAACCAATCCAAGCTGAGTAGAGTGCTCAGCACGTGATTGAAAATAAATTGTGCCAGCAAAGCTGAGCAGTTTATAAGTTGTTAGACTCAGCTCAGCGTCATTTACTCAGCACGCATCTAAAAATTGAACTTGGTTTTAAAGAATTTTATGAAAAGGAGCATGGACATGAAGATTGACGTTGTCCACAAAGAGGTTGAAACCACCAAAGACATTGGTCACAACATGGCCAAAGTGCTGTAATCCATGTCTAAGCTGCTCATAAATCAAGATAAGAAGTTGGATCATGTGCTGAAGGAAGTTGAAGAATCAGGCAAAAAGACTGAGAAACCTGTGCTCAACCTTGATGCGGTGACTGAGAAGTTGGAGTCAGCTTGCAAGCTTATCAATGACAACCCTAATGACAAAATGTATAAGGCGTAGAAAACTCTCACCAATGCCATGGTCAAGTTGTTCCATGAGCCAACTAAGTTTCTTGACCCAGAAACTGGTCTCTATGTGCACAAATATCTCAACGACTTAAAGGATAAAGTCAACGATGTTCAGTGCTCCATTGATCAAATAGTCACAACTAGGATGTATAACTCAAGGGAAATTGAGTTCACAGCTAGGATTATACACTCAATCAGCCCAAGAATCATTGATATGGAGGCTTAACTGAAGATTGCTATCTCTGCTTCAGACTTCTGTGGTTTGCTGCAATGCTTTCAATAGTTTATCTGGCAAGTATTTGATCAAATAGCCCATCTTACGCGGTGTCATCATCTACTTCTAGAAGAGCTGAATGATCAAGACATCCTGACACTTAAAGGAAAAGAATAGCTTGAATCAGAAATCTCTCCGGCCATCACAGGAAAGTAAGAGGACTTCCAAACTACCCTTGACTCCTTCAACCTATTCTTAAAACAAATTGTGAAAGGCCACCTAGCAAAGGGGGAGAAGGTAGTGGAAGATGCAATAAGGAGGGAACTCAATATATAAATTCTTTAACAAGCTGGCCTTAGGATCTATAGTCTCAGCAAAATCAACAACATCAATCGTATCACCAACAGCGTCAACACCACCATCATTCTTCGTCAAATCTCAAAGGCAGATCCTCTAGCTCTCAATAACGTATATAGCTGTAGATTAGAATAATAGAACTTGTAATAGGGCTTAAATGTAATCTTAATTCAAAATACTTTTTGTGAACTGACTAAGTATTCTTATCTATATAAAAATTACATATTTTTCTATCTAGTAAAAGTTAAGAGCTTCTTAACTCTAAATCTGATGTTGAATGCATGAATGTTTCTATGTATAAAATGTTGCAAGAATATAAACTGAGACCAACTTAAAAGAAAAGGTTGAAGTAAGAAAAAGTCCTAAAAATATAGGAAATTCCTTTAAGTATGGGGGAGTGATGCTGACTAAAGAAAATCCACTCAGCATGAGGAAGTCAAAACTGACTATGGAAGTCACTCAGTATGGAGGATTCTTACATCACTTTCCATGAATTTTTTTATCTTTAAAACTATTTATTTAATTAATCTCTTCGACTACCTAATTTGTTATCTATACAAAATGGGGAAAATTGTTAAACCCAAGTTAATAGTTTTTCATAGTACTTAAACATTTTGGAAATAACAAAATATCTAGGATAGTGAAATTAATTAAGTACGAAGTATACTCTTAAATTAATGAAGTATACTTGAGTTTGTTTAAGGGAAAACAACTCAGTTTACTGAGTAATTAATTAGGTTACGGCTTAAAGTAAAAAAAGATGAGCTGAAGCAGAGTATTACATAGTTTATAAGATATCTACTCAGTTGTACTGAGTTAGCTTTTGTAAATTAAAAAGCTAAGCTTCTTGACACTTAGAGAATTAAATGACACTTGTGCTACTAACGATTTCTGTGAGAAACAGAATATCCTTTTGATGCTTTTCAGGATAAAGGCGTTGAAATTAAAGAAGATATTTCAGTGGTCCTCATAAACAAAAGGTGTCAGTACGGAATGTTGGGGATTCCTCACTAAAGTCCAAGATAAAAAAATTCTCTATCATGCGCCAATTCTCAATGTCTCTACGTAACTCTACAACGTCAGCTTGTCAACCAATCTCAAGATTCTACGTTGCATTTCATGCACCTCCGTACTAGAATAGATTGCTTGAAGACAAACAAGTTTTTTATGCTTTGGAATAGCGGATTAATCTCATGCTTCAATTTTCGAAATCTCTGTTTCTAAATGTCCCGGAATTTGTCTCCAATGGGAAAATTCAAAAGATTTGAAGAGAAGAGATATTGAAAAGTTGTCAGGGTAAAAAGTTTGCAATGGCTAATTTCAAGACCTTCAACTATAAATAGAAGATTGGAGAAGACATTCAAACTTGATGAATCACATCAAATTTCTCTAAGAAATGAAACTCTATCCATTTACTCCCAGCTTCAAGAAATTTCAATTCAAGCATTAGTAAACACTTATTGTAATCATATATTTATAATAGAGAGAATAGTATTTAAGATTTAACCTTGTAAAGGATTCCATATTCTATAAGTCAAATTCCTCAGTTCATAATTCTTTTGATAAATTTGAGTGTCAATTTAGGAAGGTTACCTAAACTGAGTTCGAGAGGTAGTTAGAAAGGAGGGTACTTTCTGTAATTGCTTCTACCCGCTGTAAAGGCTTCTCCGCCAAAGGAAGGAATGAATCACTAGTGGATTTAAGCTTCGAAAGGAATCTGGGGACTAGAGATAGCCTAGGGGCTAAACTAGGATAAAATCACAGGTGTTGAAGTTTTAACTTTAGCTTTCACCTTTATCGCGTTTTTAGCTTTCTCCTTTGTCCTGATTTTATCTCATCCATCATTCTTTCTGTTTTAATCGTATTGCTTGAAAAACCAATCTGAGCTGAATTGAGTACTCAGCACGTGATTGAAGATAAAATGTGATAGCAAAGTTGAGCAGTTTATAAGTTTTTAGACTCTGCTCAGCATCGTTCACTCAGCACGCATCTAAAAACTGAACTTTGTTATAAAGAATTTTATAAACAATTAAAAGTAAACAAGAACTGCATTCACCCCCCCTCTGGTGATGTATTAAAGCCGTTTAAGGTACAACATAGAATCTCTTTTAAACCAACATGAAATCTTTTATTAACAAGTTAATATTGTATTTAATGTTTTCACAGGTCTAGCCAACCTGTGTTGGATTGGGAAGCTAAGAACTGGAAGGTAATGACTAGCAACCTTAGGCCTTTTAATAATCACCTAAGTTTACATGCACAGAAAGGATACTAAACTTTTGCTAAGGGTTTTGGGATTTATTTCATATGCTTACTTGAGCTAAATGCTTAAGGTATAGTTCGTAAGTGGATAACTCCCGGGGTAAAAACCTTAAAGTATTAAGTGGCAGGAATGTATACCACACTTAGTTACATAGAAAGCAAGTAAGATTATTTAGATCTATGAACTTATACATGTTGGGATAAAGGAGAGGAAGCACCATGAGCACAGTTTAATGGCCTAGTAAAGCTTGTGTCTTTAGTATTGATATTTTACAGCAATCTTATTGTTTCTGCATTTTGTAGCAACCTTGTGCCTGTCTTATTTTATTTCACAACAACCTTTATTTTAACTATTTCACTCAATCCACCTTTAATATTGAAACCCCCTAACCTACTAAATAGCCTATGAAATTAATTACTTTTCGTGCTCCTCGTGAGAATGACACTTGTTCTTGCCCTGTACTATTAACACGATCTAGTATACTTGCTCAGTTCAATTTGGGGGATCAATAAGTTTTTGGCACCGTTGCTAGCGACTAAAGCGTAATGTTTTTAATTTTTGTGTGTAATTTGGTAGCGTTTAATCTGTTTGTTGAAGTTTGTGTAGTATTTTTCTGCCCCAGCAATCTTTTGGTGTATGCATAGCGCTGGTTTGCCACTAATCCCTTTTGATCCTGAAATTGAGAGAACCTACTGCAAGCTTAGTGGTGCAGCAAGAAGAAGACGTAAAAAGCAGAAAATGGTCAAAAGAGACCCACCAAACGATGATCTTGAAGGAGAGGGTAAGAAAAACTTGCCTCACCCAAGACAAAGACTCAAAGAGTACTCGAAACCATCAACCGACGGACACTCATATTGCATAGTGATACCTAATGAAGGGAATAACCTCTTTGAAATTAAAGCATCGATGATAAAAATGCTTCAAGCAATTGTCCAGTTCGGAGGGTTTCTTGGAGAAGATCCTAACGCTCATATTCAAGAATTTATGACACTGTGCAATACTTTCCACTCTAATCGTGGAGCCATTGATGATGTCATAAATTTAAAACTTTTTCCCTTTTCTTTACGTACTAAAGCTAAAATTTGGCTGAAAAAAGTTCAGCTTGGATCTATCACCTCTTAGAGTGATATGGCACAAGCTTTCTTGACTAAATATTTTCCACCAAGGTAAGCCATCAAGTTGAGAGATGAGGTCACTTATTTTTCTCAACAACTTGATGAATCACTTTCTGAAGCGTGGTAAACGTATAAGGAACTTTGAGAAAAGTTTCAAATCATGGGATACTAATGTGGATGCAAATCGAAAATTTATATAATAGCTTAACTAATGCGTATAAAATCCAAATCGAATCCGTAGATAATGGAGATCTTGAGGGGCTTGCTCCCGAGGAACTTTATGAGCTAATTAAACGATTAGTTAATACTAGCTATAAATGGCATTCAATAAGTGAAGAACATAATAAACCTGTTGAATCCGATGTTGTTTTTAAACTTTAAAATGAAGTGGATTTAATTCTAAGGTAACTTGCTAAACAAAACATTTTAGCAATCTCTAATGTACAAACTTGTGATTTTTATGGTGGAAACCATAGGAATATAGATTGCGATAATATAATTGAATAGGAGGCATTGCAATTTTGTTGGAAATAATTAGCGTAATAATCCTTTTTCTAACACTTATAATCCAGGTTGGCACAATCACCCAAGTTTCTCATGGAGGCAGAAACCTAGAAGACAAGCTCCTTTCCAGCAACCTCAGTAAAATATGCAACAAGGAGGAGCATCTCAACAATTAAAGAAATCTGACATTGAAGAAATGAAGGAGTTGATGTTGCAATTCATGAAACAAACTCAAATATCCATGAATAATCTTGAGACTCAATTCCAGCATCTTACCACCATTGTGACACCTAAGGGTAAAAGTGTAATTCCAAGCAACACAGAGCCTTACCTAAGGTAGGAATGCAAAGCTATAACACTCAGAACTAGTAAGGTTATTGAAAGATCTAGTAAATTAATTGCTTATGAGAATACATTAAAGAATTCTGAGAAAGAAGTACAACAACCTTCTAGAGTCCAGACTGAACTAGACAAACAACCTCAACCTTTGACAGTTTCATAACCAAATTTGCAGCAATCTTTGGAGACTATCCAGAATGAGCCCGTTGTAGAAAAGCCACCATTCCAGCCTATCAATCGAGTATTCTTTATCCTCAATGAGCTAAACAACATGAGATGGCTAAACAATTTGATAAATTTTTGGAAGTGTTTAAAAAGCTTCACATTAATTTTCCTTTTGTAGAAGCTTCACATTAATATTCCTTCACATTATCACAAATGCCAATGTACGTGAAAATTTTAAAAGACCTATTGGCGAACAAGAAGAAACTGGAAAATGTAGCTTTAGTGCTGATCAACCGAGACTTCTCTTACATTTTACAAAGCAAGCAACTTTGACAACAAAGCTTAAGAATCTAGGGAGTTTTCTATTCCCGTTTCTATTGGAAATCTCATTATTGATAACACACTTTGTGATTTGGGAGCTGGTATAAATTTAATGCCTTACTACATTTACAAACAACTAGGCTTAGAGGAACAGCAACCTACTAAGGTGTCTATACAACTAGTTGATAGAACCGTAAGGCATCCTTGAGAGGTTGTTGAAGATGTTTTAGTAAAAGTTGGAAAATTTATATTCCCTATTGACTTTGTTGTGATGGATATGGAAGAAGATTTGCATGTGCCAATAATTTTAGGTAGCCCTTTTCTTGCTACTGGTTGTTCATTAATAGATGTAAATGATGGCAAGCTTATCTTGAAAACCCATGATGAAGAAGTAGTTTTTAAAATGAATGAAGCTGTAAAGCAACCTACTTCTTTTGATGATCAATGTTATTTTGTAGCTGATTTGCAAATGGACTCTCTTGTTTTGCAGGAACTTAAGAGGAGCAAGCTAGACAACCGTGATGAGGTCTCCAAAGACCATATTACTGAAGAAGCAAACTGTCCAGCAACCATGCAGCGAAAATAGTTTGTTGAACCTTTAAACCACACTCCAAATTTATCTCCCAAAACTTCATTTGAGGAACCACCCACTCTTAAGCTTCACCTCTAAATTCTTATTTGGAATATGCTTACCTTAATCATCCAAATAACCTTCCCGTAATCATTTCCTCAAAACTCACCCGAGAAGAAAAAGATAAATTGCTTTTTATGTTGAGAAAAAACAAGAAGGTATTGGCATGTACAATTGCTGACATAAAGGGAATCAATCCCTCAATTTGTTTCCACCGTATTCTCATGGAGGAAGAGCACAAACCATTGGTGCAACCTTAAAGGAGGATTAACCCGAACATTAAGGAGGTTGTTAAAAAGGAAGTTATCAAACTTCTTGATGCAGGGATAATTTATTTTATCTCTAATAGTGTTTAGACTAGCCCGATCTAAGTGGTACCTAAAAGGGGATGCATAACTATGGTGCAAAATGAGAAAAATGAGCTTGTTATAACAAGAAAGGTTACCAAATGGCAAGTTTTCATTTATTACCATAAATTAAATGATGCTACAAGAAAAGACCATTTTCAGTGCCTTTTGTTAATTGAATGTTGGAAAGATTGGCAAGTTATGCTTACTATTGCTTTCTTGGTGCCCTATTCAGGGTACAACTAGATTGCCATACATCCACTTGGTTAAGAGAAGACTGCCTTCACCTGCCCTAATGGTGTCTATACCTATAAGAGGATGCCTTTTGGACTTTGTAATGCTCCAACAACCTTCTAGAGGTGTATGATGTCCATTTTCCATAACATGATAGAAAAGATCATGGAGATATTTATGAATGATTTCTCTGTGTACGGGGAGACCTTCCAATCTTGCCTCAACAATCTTGAAGATGTCCTAATTCATTTTAAAGAGATAAATCTAGTCTTGAACTGTGAGAAATGCCATTTTGTGGTGAAGGAGGGAATTGTCCTTGGTCATAAGTTCTCTGAAAAGGGCATTGAAGTAGATCAAGCCAAAGTACAGGTTATAGAGAAGCTTGCTGAACCAACTTTCATCAAGGAAGTGAGGAGATTTCTTGGGCATGCAGGTTTCTATAGAAGGTTTATCAAAGACTTCTCCAAAATATCACAGCCCTTGACAACACTTCTCCATAAAGATGTCGATTTCAAATTTGATGAAGGTTGCTGCAATGCCTTTCATGAAGTCAAAAGTTAGCTTGTCAAAGCTCCTATCCTCATTTCTCCAAGATGGGATTAACCTTTTGAGCTTATGTGTGATGCAAGTGACAATTGCATTGGAGCTGTACTTGGTCAAAGGATTGACAAACATTTCATGCCAATCTATTATGGAAGCAAAACACTACCGGAGACCCAGCAGAATTACATCGTGACTTAGAAAGAGTTGCTTGTTGTTGTTTATACATTTGATAAATTCATGTCTTATTTGGTTTTATCCAAAGTTATTATTTTTACTGATCATGCAGCCTTGAGACACTTGTTAGAAAAGAAAGTTGCAAAACCAAGGCTGATCAGATGATTGCTGCTTCTCCAAGAATTTGACCTGGAAATTCAAGACAAGAAGGGTTCCAAGAACATTATAGCAAATCACTTATCCAGAATCCCTGGAAACCTTATGGATTAGCCTGAGATTATAGAAACCTTTCTGGATAAGCAATTACTCGCTGTAAGATCACTCCCTTGGTTTGATGATTACGCTAATTACTTTACTTCTCATGCTAAGCTTATGCATTTATCTTTTCATTAAAGGAAAAAATTCTTTGCTGACATAAAGTATTATTTTTGGGAGGAACCATTTCTTTTTAAGCTTTGTGCATATCAAATCATAAGGAGATGTGTTTCTGAATCCAGCAATATTGACCATGTGTCACAACAAGGATGCTGGAGGTCATTTTAGAGCAACTAGAACAACCTCCAAAGTCCTTGAATGTGGTTTTATTGGGCAACAATCTTTAAAGATTGCTACATGTTTATTTTAGAATGTAATGAATACCAAAGGATAGATAATATCTCAGCTAAGAATACCATGCCTTTAAACAATATTATGGTTGTGAAATTTTTTATGTTTGGGGGCATTGACTTTATGGGACTGTTTCCAAGTTTTTATGGTAATAAATACATTCTTGTAGTTGTAGATTATGTGAGTAAATGGGTAGAAGCCATTACTAGTCCCACCAATGATGTTGGAGTTATTGTTAAATTTTTGAAAAAGCTTTTTACTAGGTTTGGTGTACCGAGAGAAATCAGTAGTAATCAAGGAACCCACTTTTGTAATGAACAATTTGAGAGACTAATGAATAAATTTTTCATTGCTCATAAAATCGATACACCATATCACCCACAAACCAATGGGCAAGTTGAAATCTCAAATCGAGAAATCAAGCAAATTCTTGAAAAGATTGTTAGCAATTATAGGTGAGATTGGGCAAGCAAGCTTGATAACACTTTGTTGGCTTACCGGACAGCCTATAAGACTTCCATTGGAATGTCACCTTTTAGATTACTTTATGGAAAAGCTTTTTACTTGCCTGCTGAGTAGAATTTAATGCTTTATGGGCTTTAACGTCTTTTTATTTTGATAATAATGCTGTATGAGAACAAAGAAGGTCGTAGCTGAATCAATTAGAAGAATTCATTTAGCTATGAGAATGCCATGGGATATAAGGAGAAAGTGAAGAAATGGCATGACAAAAGGATCCACGGAAAGACTTCCAACCAGGATAAAAAGTTTTATTATTTAATTCAAGGTTGTGGCTATTTCCTAGCAAGCTTAAATCATGATGGACAGGTCCTTATACAATTACAAGAGTATATTCGCATGGGGCCATAGAAGTTGCCAACACTGATGGACAAACATTCAAAGTAAATGATCAACATTTGAAACCGTACTTGTCCAATGAACTGAGCAAGGTTGCTGCAGATAACCATTGCCTTCTTCTATCTTAGGTAACCTTGAAAGATTGGTGTACGCTTCAAACACTAATTGAAGCATTTTGATGACCCTAAGCTAATTTTTCTATCTTTGTGAATATTTTGCAATTTATTTTGTGTGCTTATTTTTATTAAATTATTTTTAATTATTTTATTTTGATTTTGTAGGTGTACAAATGGAGTAAGTATCGAGAAGCAACATGAGAATCTCAAATCCAACTTGTTTTTTCTCATCATACTTAATATCTTTTGGAACACACATTCCATGGTTAATACTAGATACAAAGTTTTATCCAAGAAGCTAGGAAGGACTCCAGCTAAGAAAGCCACACCCTCTTCTTCAGCAAGCCCCTCTATTGAAAGAAGTTTTGTTGATTGGGAACTCACTCTTAAGAGGATATCCGAATATTCTGATCAAACTTAGAGGGAAAAGTACAATATCTTCATTGCTCAGGATTTCATAGCCTCTAGAGCAATCAGGTGGGAGGTTTTAAGGATGTTGGGCCTGGAAGAAGGTTTCCGCAACTTTTTAAGGGTGGGAGGCTTGGACTTGTTTGTTGAAAATAATGAGCCCTCTTACAGAGAGCTTACTTTGGATTCTTGAGCACATTTTTTGTGAATACGAAGATTAAAGCTATGGATAACCCAACAAAATATGGATTTCGTTCGTTCAGGTTCAACAAATGTTATTCTTTGAATGACTTAAACTTGTACCTTAGGGTTCTGGATGCAATTACCTTAGTTTCCTAGGTGTACAAGAACTCTTATAAGGAAATCCTTGTTGATTTTGATGCTATTGGGTTTTGGAAAGAGATCATTAGCAAGGAAGAGTATGTTAATGATAGTGCAAGGTTGCTGATAGACTGCAACCACAAGATTGCCCAAAAGTTTAAGTCAGGCTCTTTGTTTGGAAGGGAGAGCCCCTTTAGGGTTTTAAATGATGATCTTTTTGCTATTTAATGCATAGAGAAAGGTCACCACCTGGTAGTTTCTTTACTAAGTATGTTGCCTCCCTTGCCAGTAAGCCTAATAAGAAGATCATGATTGTATCTTATGTCAAAAAGATTGCTAAGAAGTTGTTGAGTGACTTCTCATTTACTGGCCTTACTCATGCATTTTTCCCTAGCCCTCTGGATTTTAACAACCTCTCGCAAATTCAAGTTTGCAAGAAAATTAGCTCTAAATGGTTGTCTTACCATGTTGTAGAGGGAGGCTTCCAAAGCTATGGAGATCCCTGATGATGAGCTTACTACCAAGAGGAAAAGGATTTTCAAGAAAGATGGTGAAATAAGTGCTAGGGGAAGGATCAACATTGATATTTTCAATTATTTGTAGAAGACTGCCACACTAGCAACGACAAAGCTGTTGTCTCTTATGGAGACAATTTTTTAGCATAGGGAGGCGGATGGGGCCGGAATTGAGGAACTTGAGAAGAAGGTACCCTTGCTGGAAAGCAAGAAGCTTGACTTGGAGGGTAGTGAGGACTTCACACCTTCTCTAGAGGTGAAAGTGGAGAAGAGCTCTGCCAAATTTGATCTCAACTGAGAGACCTCTAAACTTGCCTCAATAATGAATCAAGAAGAGGTTCAAGATAACCAGCCCAATGAAGAGGGGGAATTTCATTATTCCCCCCAAAATAAAGAGTAAAAATCAAAATCTCTCTCACCCCAAATCTAGTATGTTTGCTTCCACTTGCTTTGTAAATTTTTACAGCTTCTAGGTTGCTGCAACCTTTCATTCCTCTATGTTGGTGATTTATTGAGGACAAAGCATTGTTTAAGTATGGGGATAAAGGGCTCGACCCCGATTCATATATTGCTCATTGGTATGGTGATGGTAATTCCTTATTTAATTGCTTTTATTTTTTAAATGGTTATTGCCACTGTTGATTCTGTACTTAGATTGGTTGCTGAAACTGAGTAGTATCATTTTTTTTAAGTATGTTTTCGGTTTTGGTTTATTTTGGAAATTATCTTGTACAGATGCTATGATGTATTATGTTATTTTGGTTATATAATTTAGTTTTTGGAGAATGCTTAGAATTTGGCATATTGATGATTAAATTACATGAGTAAGATTAATTGGCTAAATGAGTTTAGACTTGTATATAGGAGTTGTTTTCAATTTCTTTGGTTAAATAAATGCAATCAAGTTGTTTTAGTGAGAATTTTGAGTCTTGAATATTGCTTAATTCCTTTTTAGTGATCTAGCACAAGTTATATCTTAATCTAGAAATTGATTTGGCTTGTACTTGTTGAGGCCACATGTTACTTGCATAAGATAATGAAGGCATTAGGATTCAGCCCACTTTTTAACCAAAAAGCCACCCAAATAAATGAATTTATTTCCCTTAGACAACCCCTTTGAGCCACTAACAATTTTTTTAAGCCAAAGAATATTTTTAGCCAAATCCTTTCACTTTGATTTCCATTTTTCACCTAGATTTTTCCATGAGAAACTTTCAAATATTAAAGCAATTTTTCAAAAAATCCATTGTGACATACATTTTAAGTAATTCTTGGAAATTTAAGTAAATTCCAGAATATTGAAGCAACATTTTTCCAACTTTTCAAGAAAATAAGATTTTTGTATATACTTTAACAAAAATAGTAGCAACCTTAGCTACTGAAATTTTTAATCCTATTCTGAAGCAAGCCTGTTAGTATCTTTAAATGCTTATGTTTGGCCAAATTTATTGCTGGAATACTAAAAAATCTTGTCATGCTTCAAGTTGTGTAAATTTTTCCAAAAATGTCCTTGAATTTGTACAACTTTAAGATTGATGCATGAATCTGTCTTGATAAAGAAGCCTACAACACTTGATTATTTTCTTATGGTAAAATCCTTAACCTAGAATATTTGTTATTGACCTACCTAACCCCTAACCTACATTAAAACCCTTTTTAAAGACCTATTTGATTATGTATGGTGATTGACAAAGTGGTGGATATGAGACCACTTCTCAAGCCTATAGATTTAAGGTTGCGTGCTTAGCCGAGGAGTGAATTCCATACATTTTAACCCTAAACACTTGAGAGAATTGAGTGAATTTCTTTGTGAGGCACAAAAATGGCATTGATGTCATGTTATTAACTAATTTGCTCTAAGTTACTTATCTTAAATTGCTTTTATGCCAAGTTAACTTGCTAATGTGGTTTCAACCATCTAATGACTTGAGAATTGCATCCTCTTTGAACTTCTTTGTCATGATATATTTTCAGTTTTCTCTTCCTTTGTTTTTAAAGCTTTTTCGCACTTATCTTTTCTTCTTTTCCTTTGGTATTGCTTGGGGACAGGCAATGCCTAAGTATGGGGATCATGATAAATGGAAAAATCAACATAAAAATATAAGTATTTTGGCTTTTGAATTAATTAATTTGGAGTTGAATTGTAGATATTATGAGCAATTAAATCTGTTTTGTAGGTTGCTAGAAATTCTTATAAGGTTGTTGAAGATTTCCAAATTTAGGAGTGAAAAGTGTGTCCAGCAAGGCAGTTGATGTGTTGAGCTGTAATTGGACCTTTGTTGGAGCATGTCTTAGAGGGAAAGGAAGTCTTTTGAGGGGAAAATCATATCTTAGGTGTGCTGCCACTTTCTCTTTACTTGCCCATCAAGTAGCAATCTAATGGCTCTAAATATTTTGTAATATTATATTAAGAACCACTTGCCAACTTACTTAAGGCTTAAGGACTAGTATATATATGCCTTCATTTTATTTTTGATAGCATCTTAGGCTCTTGCTTTTAAGTGTTTCTTTCATTTATTACTTAATCTATTTTTATTTTACTAGTTTCATGCATTTAATTCATCTTGTTATTTTCTTTAGCATGAATAGCGAGTTGTTTCCCAGCAAGCTTGCTAGGCTTTATCGGTGATTTGTTTGTGGTGTAGAATCTCTTTTAAATCAACATGAAATCATTTATTATATTGGTTATTATAGTTTTTAATGTTTCACGGGTCTAGCTAGCCTTTTTGGATTAGAATGCTAGGAACCGAAAGTTAATTACTAGCAACCTTAGGCCTTTTAATAATCACATAAGTTTACACGCACTAAAAGGATACCAAACTTTTGATAAGGGTTCTGGGATTTATTCCAGATGCTTACTTGAGCTAAATGCTTAAGGTCTAGTCCGTAAGTGGATAACTCCCTGGGTGGAAACCTTAAAGTATTAAGTGGTAGGATGGTATGCTGCACTTAGTTACATGGAAAGCAGGTAAGAAACTTTAGGTCTATGCACTTATACATGTTGGGATAAAGGAGAGGAAACACCATGATCACCGTTTCATGTCCTAGCAAAGCTTTTGTCTTTAGTATTGATATCTAACAGCAATCTTACATTCTGTCTCTGCATTTTGTAACAACCTTGTGTTTGTCATGTCTTATTTCACATCAACCTTTAATTAAATTATTTCACTTTATCCACCTTTAATGTTGAAACCCCTTAACCTACTAAATAGCTTATAAAATTAATTACTTTCCTTGCTCCTTGTGGGAATGACTCTTGGTCTTGCCCCTTACTACTAACATGACCTAGTGCACTTACTAGGTTCAATTTGGGTGGACAAATAGTCCATAAAGGGACCTTTGCAATTTGCATACCATCGAGCCATCTTGGGATGTAAAACCTTTTTGTTGTATCATGTGTACATCTCGATCTAGGTTCCCGTTATTAAATGCTATTTTCACATCCATTTGATAGACCTCATAATTGTTATGAGCTACAATGGCAAGGAGTATTCTAATAGGCTTTAACATGACCATAGGTGAAAAGGTTTCATCATAGTCAATGCCTTCCTTTTGACTAAAACCTTTTGCAACTACCCTTGCTTTATAAGTATTCAAATTATAGTCCATGTCAGTTTTCTTCTTCAAAACCCATTTTCATCCTATGGGCTTAATCCCACTTGGAGCATCAACCAAGTTCCTGACTTGATTTTCGTACATGGATTTTATCTCTGACTTCATGGCTCTGAACCATTTTTCAAACTTTGAGCCTTCCATTGCCTCCTTGTAAGTCTTGGGCTCATCATCAATGATGAAATAACTGTATCGCTTGGGAACGGTTGGAGGCCAACCTGACCTACGCAATGTCAGTGTTATAATAGGTTGTTCCATGCTTACACTTTCTTGTGTAACAAGTATAGGAACAATCAATTAATTGTTGTTTGATCCTCTTGAGTGCCTAACTCAAGATTGTTCCCACTAGCTTTTGCAAGTATATGTTCCTTCTCGAGGAACTAAGCATTTCTAAAAATAAGTACCTTTTGTTCCTTAAGATCATAAAAGGTATAACCCATAGTCTCCTTAGGGTAACCTACAAATAGATACCTGTCAGAATTAGCAACCAGCTTATTTGAACTTATCCTCTTTACATAAGCAGGACATCCCTAAACTCTCATATGAGAAAGAGATGGTTTCTTACCATACCACATTTCGTATGGTGTTTGATCAACTAATTTTGAGGGCACTCTATTTATAATATAAATTGCACTCTCAAGTGCATAACCCCAAAAAGATCTGTTGAGTTCTTCTTGGTTCATCATCAAACCATATCGAGTAAGGTTCGATTTCTCCTTTCTGACACTCCATTGTGTTGGGGTGTATAAGGAGGTGTCTATTGAGATAAAATACCATTATCCGTTAGATAATCCTGAAACTCTTGGCTTACGTATTCATCACCTCGATTAGATAGAATGGTCTTGATACTTTTTCTAGGTTTTTTCTCTACTTTGATTTAGGACTCTTAAAAATTTCTCAATACTTTTAGACTTATACCTCATTAGGTACAAATAACCATATCGAGAGTAATCGTAGATAAAGGTTATGAAGTAGACGAAACCTTCATGTGTCGTAACACTCATTGGACCACATACATCGGAATGTATTATTTAGAAAATACTTGTGGCACGCTGACCCTTTTTTTTTGAAAGGTTTCTTAGTCATCTTACCTAAAACAATGTTCACATGCCCCATAGGATTCCCATTTCATTGGGCCAAAGTCACCAAATTTGTGTAACTTAGTTAAGCGAGTCTCATTTATATGGCCTAGATGACAATGCCATAAGTATGAATATTTCTCATTATCTAACTTCAATTTCTTAATAATGTTCATATTTAGAATTTTAGTTTTAGTATCTATAACATAAATGTCATCCACACATATTCCACAAGTATAAAGAATATTATCAAGTCTAATTTGACAATTATTATTAGAAAATAAAATTTCAAATCCATTTTTTGCTAAACACACAATAGAAATAATGTTCTTAGTGATAGCAGGAATATAATAGCAATTGTTCAAAACTAAAACAAGGCCACTAGGCAAACGAAGACTATATGTCCGTACAGTTGTTGCAGCTCTATTTCCAACTCTTAGGTCCGATTCCCTCTTTTCAAGCCTCCTACTGTTTCGCAACCCCTACAAAGAAGTATAAATATGAGTACCACAACGAGTATCCAATACCCATGTTGACTAATAAGGAACTACAGAGAAACTCTCTATCATGACCATACTTGAAGTAGATGCTTCACTTGGCTTCTTCTTCACTTGTTCAGAAGTCTAAACTTTGTAGTCCTTCTTCTAGTGCCCTGCCTTGCCACACTGGAAATAGATGATAAGTGTATAATTACACTTATTATCATACTAATTTTATACTCTAAACATTATAGTTTAAGTCATTTTTATACTTCATATAAAAGACTTCATGTGGTATGTAGTTGTTTTTTATGCAAATGCAGATGCTAGGTAAATCTTGGGAGTAAAAAGATCTAAAGTGATATTCTATGAAAAAAAGAGTGAAAAAGGTACAAAAAGATGCGTGGAACTTAAAGATCGGTGAAGTTACAAAGAGAATTCTGAAGAAAAATGCAATTCACGATCGCGACAACAATTCGCGGTCACGACTTGTTCTTCTTCAAAATAGAAATCTACCAATCAAAGATTCACAGTCATGACTTGTATATCGCAGTCGCGACTTAGACGGTTTTCTAGTTTAATCTTCTTAACTACCAACCGCTAGATAAGGATGATCAACCACCATCAACTACCAATGAATAGACACCTATTAGAAATCAACCAATCATGAAAAGGTGCCTCTCCATTGTGGATTAGATCAAAGCTTCTCAACTAATCACAATGAAGTGATGCAATCTTTCATGGACACAACTCTTTGTATGGATAGACTCAACCCTTCGAACACTATAAATAGGGCTCTAAATCTTACAATTTCATGTATCAGTGCAGTGACACAGAGGAGAGCATTAGAGTGCAATTATAGGGTTACGTATAGTGTGTATAGATAGAGAGTTCGCTACGTTCATAAGTGTTAGCAAGAAAATGTTTAAGTGATTCAAATCCTTGTTTCGATCACTAGACTTCTCTACATTCTCGAGCGATTATTGTATAAATGTACTTGTAAATCACTTATCAATAAAAGTTTTCATTCTTCAATATTCGTTTGTTCGATATTCGCAAAGAATAACATCCTAGCGAATGTTTTGTACTGGCCAAGACCGAATTCAAAGCAGACGTAGGAATTACGGGAATTGACGACTCCCATTAAAGAGTGGATACGGTTTGATCAACTTTAGCTTTCACTTGCATACCTTACACTTTGCTTTGCTTTCTACTTATACTTTCTATTTCGAAGTTTATGATATGTCTATGTGTCATAATGCGTATTTTGTGTTAAGTGTTTTATAGTAATCAAGTTATATTCATTGGAGTTAATTTAAAGAGTAGTTTCAGGGTTAACAATATCATGAATAATCACTAGATCTGTGCTATAACGCTGTTTAGTGAGCCAACAGTTTTGGAATGGTAACTTACTAAATGTGGCTATGTGAGAGCGACCCGTACTAAGCATAGTATTGACATTGTCCAGTTTATATAATTTCCTTAATTCATTTGCACTAGGTTTAGAAAAGTTCTTTCATGTGTTGCTCTACGGCGAATAATTGAACATCTTGGTATTTTGAACCGAGTCTGTTAGATTAGTTTAGTAAATCGTAACATCTTTGTTGAACTTGCATGTTTTCTCTACTGTTGAACTTGCATGTTTTCTCTACTATCTTTATTTCGTAGGGAAAATCTATATATTTAGATTCTCTAATCTTTCATATTTATATTTACTCATTCTTCATTCTAACCCCTATCCAAAACTTTTTATTATTTTATTTTCTTTTTCCCTAGTTGATCTTTAGACTTGGTTCCTTCCCTATGGGTTCGATATCTTTTGAAACCACATCGCAACTGTATACATACAGTTATCATCATTTTTCTGTTTGATAAGAGGTACTAACAACACCTATACTGTACGTGAACAAGTTTTTGGCACCGTTGCCGGGGATAAGTCTTTCGGAACGATAATAGCCAAAAACTCACGATCAAGCTTTTGGCACCGTTGCCGGGGATAAGTCTTTTGGAATGAGAATAGAAAAAAACTCATGATCAAGTTTTTGGCGCCATTAATATATAGCCAAATCTTGCGAACAAATTATTAAACTTGTCAGTAAAAAAGTGGCGAAAAAGTTTTTGGCGCCGTTACCGGGGAAGGCAATAGCGTTCTAAGGATCAAATTTCCGGGGAAGATAATTATGTTCTAGAGATTTAATTTCTAGAAAATGGGAAATTATATTTTACATGTTATTTAGATTTATTTTTATTTATAATATTATTTATATTATCTTGTTATTAACGTATTTTTCTTGCTTATTCATTGAGTTTACTTTCTAGCGTGTGCATGCCAAGTACGCGTAGTTCAGGAGAAAGTTTGGCATCTTTCGAATCAGAAATAGAATGATTTGGTAAGAGCAGAAATAGTAGTATATTTTGTTTTGTGTGATTTAAAAGTTAGTGTTGTTTTATAATAAAAGAAGAGAAAAAATATTTTGGATTTTGGCATATCGTGACCGGGACATGTATCACGCTCGTTATATATTTGATCTGAACTTTCTGTTTTTAAGTAAGAGAAAGTCACGATCGTGACTTACTCTCACGATCGCGACGTATGCGATCTGCACAATAGTTATTACTGTAACACCTATATTCTAACGGTTATATTTAGAATATATCCATTGGAAAGGCAATAATTATCTTGATTTCCTTATAAATAACCTCTTTTCATGTTTTGTTTTCAAAAAAACTCTCATTCTTAATCTCAAACCTTTGCAAAAATCAAGTTTTCTTTATTTTCCAAAATCAAGCACTATTCTTTTTTTTCTTTATTTCAATGGCTCCTAAGAAGTCTACAGCAACTTCATCAAAGAGGAAAAGCAAAATGGTGAATCAACAAAATGAAGTTGGTTGTCCCTTTCGGATTTATAGTGACGGAGAAGTGGAGAGATACTTGAGAATCAAGAACTTCGATTTTCATGATACGCTTTTCTACAATCCTACTTTTACTATTGATGATGGGATTCACATGAAAGTAGAGGAGTATTTATCGCTGTTTGGATTGGAGAAGTTTGTGAATATGCGATTTTCTTTTATCGAAGAATGGGTCCTCGAATTCTTGGTTACTGTTGTTGATGATGGGAATATCTTGAAGAAGAAATTCAGGAATGAAGGAGAAGAATATAAGTTTACAATGATAGATTTAATTAAGTGGTTTCGTTTGGGAGAGAATTTTAATGAAATTGAAAAAGATGAAGATTATGAGTTAACAGATATTTGGATAGAATTAACGGGATTGGATTGATACGATGTCAAGAATTCATCCAACAAGAACATCCGAAGTAATAGTCTTCTCTACCTTCACAAGTTTATTTTTCAAAGTCTTTTCTTTCGACATGAAACAACTAAAGTGTCAATGAAGGACTTGGAAATATTAGAGTGAGCAGTTTCGCAGTTTCAACCAAAGTTTCTAATGTATATTTTAGAATCCATCGCTAGTCTGACTACACATAAAAAGGCTAGAGTTGGAGGTGCAAATACGATTTATGGGATAATTTTGGGAGCGAAAAATCAATTACCATACCAATATAATCCAAGGGAGAAATTTAATATTATGGGAGGAGTGTATATGAAGAGAGCAGGATTGGTAAAAGAAGAAATAGGAAAATTTACGTTCGTACCATATGAAGTAAGGATAAGAAAGCTTAGACCGACACAAGAATCTACTATTTGAGAAAACTAACCAGACAAAGAGGATGTTGAGGAAGTTCAATTCGAAACTGGTAATTCAAGACAAGCCTCGGGAAGTACAAGCAATACTTGGAGAGGAAAGTTTGCACTAGATGTTGACCAAGCATGCCTAGACATTGACTCCATACAGCAAGATGTTTTTCAACTGACAAAATCCAACATTTCATTGAACAGGAAGTTGAATACATACTTCAGAATGCAAAATTTGGAAATATCTCCGAGTCCACCAGATTCAGGTTCTGAGGAGTAAAAGGGGTTCAATTTCTTTCCATTATTTTTATTTTAGTTGTGTGTTTAAAATTTTGATTTTTATAATGTCTCACAATGAGGACATTGTGTTCTTTAGTGTGGGGGGACATTTGTAAAAATCTCGTAAAATCCAAAAAAAAATTGAATAAAATAAAAATATCGAAGAATTTGAAAATTTTTCTTGATATTTTTGTTAGTTATACATTATCGTTTCTTATACTTTACTAACATTTGTCCAAGGTTATTATGAGTGTCAGCTATTTACAAGTTTGATGTTAGTGCAAAAATTGAGCGCATGTTGAATTTGAGCGTTATTAGCACAACATTTTTCAAGGATGAGTGGTGAGTAACATTCGAGAGCAACATTCCAAGTAAGTTTC
>CATIWQ010530624.1:0-13539 GCA_949673415.1 Euphorbia schlechtendalii
ACTTGATACACTTAGTCAGAAATAAGAGTAAAGGGTGCAAATGATGCAATGGAACTAGAGAGAAAATAAAAGGAGATGTGAGTAATGAGTTTGGAAAAAATGAATGTAGATAAATCCGGTTTTATAGTGTAAGAACCGAAACAATATGCTTCAGTTCTTACACAACAATATAAAATAAATAAAAATAAAAATAAAAATGTCAAAGAATCGAAACTTAATGTTTCGGTTCTATGACACTGCTGCCTCGGTTGCAACGACATGCAAGAACCGAAACTTTATGTTTCGGTTCTTACACGGTAAATACAAAAATAAAATAAAAAATTTTTTTTTGAAAGAAATGATAGAAAAAGTTTCGGTTCTTGTACAATTAAGAATCGAAATATTTTTTATCATTTCTTTCTTGGTTAAATCGATTACATTTTGAAATTTAAATCTTAATCCAACTATATTTTATTACTATTCATCTCCAACAGCATTATTCAGGATCAAAATCCAGTACGAATATACAAAACTTAAAAAAGAAAACTTATTAATACAGAGTAGTACTCTGTTCCACATTCCATGTGAAACCCACCATTCTCTTTCTCTCTCCTACATAATTATATAAAGCTTTCTCATATGTTTGCTTTTGTCTTCAAAATGATCCAAATTCTAAATCTTTAATCTTAGTTAGTCCAAACCCAACATTATGGGTTTCAGTTCAATCTGCAAATTGCTATTCTTTCTTCCTTCACTGTTCTTCATTCTTCCTTCTTCTTCGTCTTCACCTTCCTCAGTTTCAGCTGCAAATAATTGCAATTCAAATAAGTCGAGCATTAATGGCACTGCCGACATTAATCACGTGTTTCAAAACCCAAGAAAATTAAGCGGAAAAAGATGCAATTGGTTCAGAGGAAAATGGGTTTATGACTCAACATATCCTCTTTACGATTCTTCAACTTGTCCTTTCATTACAGATCAGTTCAACTGCAAAAAGAATGGCCGCCCCGATTCCTCTTATCTCAACTACAGATGGCAGCCATTTTCGTGCAGCTTACCCAGGCAAGCAACGATAAATCTTTTCAATGTAATTAAGTTGATTAATTAGGGTTTATTGAATTGACAGGTTTAATGGGGCTTATTTCTTGGAGAAATGGAGGGGGAAGAAGATAATGTTCGTTGGTGATTCGCTGAGCTTGAATCAATGGCAGTCTTTGACTTGTTTAATTCATGCTTCTGTTCCTAATTCTAAGTATTCCATCTTCATAAATGATGGCTTGTCTTCTGTCACGTTTCAGGTAATTTTGATTCTCTCGATTGTTTTATTGTAATTGATTTTTGTTTTGAATTAGTTGCGGTTTAAACCTATTACTCGCAAAATTCAATAGATTTCTTACCAAAATCTTATTATATTAATTATCTGCTCGACATGTCTCTTTCTCTTGCTAGAAGGTAAAGTTCTTTTTTTTTAATGAAGTGTGGAACTAACTTCTGTTTTTATGTAAGTTTTTTCGCCCGAGTTTAAAAGTGTTTTAGTAGGCCTATTTTAATTTCTAATAATAACCACAACATTTAAATGTAAATGACGAAAAATTTTAAATCAATTTCCTTTGTACACTTTTGAATTAAAGATGGGTGCGCGATTGGTGGTGGGCACTTTTTTGTTTGCCGGAGTTATGTTTTTTTATTAACTAATTTTTAATCATTGGTTTTGTCATTGTAATAATTATGGAATTTGAAAACTTTAAACACAATGAGATTTTTACTATTTTTTGAAAAAAATTTCAGAACATGCATGCATGACTGTGATATATCATCGCTGTCAAAATTTTAACAGTTTTTTCTTTTTTACTTTTTTATTCATGTACAGAAAGCTCTTGCAATTTTGCTATTTTACCGTATTTGAACGTTTTTTGGCATCATTCTATCTTTCAAATCAATGCCAAAATGCATTTAATTATGCTTTTTTTAAATTACCTCTAATTATAATAAGAGTATTAATCACAATGCTAAAATCCGAAGATAAGAAAATAAAATGAAATCTGTTCATCTGGTTATGTAATAGTTTGTGTTAAGTTAGAAAGAATTCGATGTAAAATATGCAACAAATTTTAGCTGAAAAAAAGTTATTAGAGATAATTTTAGTGAAAAAATTTGAGTCAGAAACTAAATTGAAATTTAATTTTCAGATATTTTGTTCATTTAAAATTTTATTTATTTACGTATTATTTATAATTTTTTTGTAGTTGCATTTAACAAATTAACTACTACTACCTCTTTGTAGTAAAATGCGTTAATTATGGACATATATAATAAATGCAGTAGGTGAAAATGGGTTGTTTATTCATTTTGCTTTTTTTTTGGTAATTGTCAAAATAAGTGTAGTAAAATTTATTGTGGTTTCAAATTTGGTAATTATGTTCCTTTAGTTAAAAACAATGTCCTTTAAAGGAAAAGCAAACTACCTCATCATTACTTCAACAAGATTCAATTTTTCTTTATATTTGGTGAGGGTGAGAAAAAAAATTGAAAATCGAATCAAAAATAAATTTTAATTATTTTTTAATTTATCAATTATTTTATATTCAATTTATATTTACCACTCGAAAATTAAGTTTTTTTTAATTAACAATATGTTACATATGCTAAAAATTATTTATTTTGATTTTTTAATCATTACATGTTAACAAATTAATATATGAAAAAATTCTATTAAAAATAAAAAAACTTAATTTTGATTGAAAATTGAATTGAATTATTTTGGCTTGGTCCAAACTGAACCAAAATAATTCAATTCGGTTTTCGATTTTAATTTCCCCATTTCGATTTTCGATTCGATTTTTAGACCGAACCGAGTGTTACTCATCCCTAATAATTGTTAGCAAGTATTAGCTGAGTTGACTTGGAATTTTCAAGATTTTCTTAAACTACTTTGCCAAATCCATTTACAAGAATGGGTCAGTAGGTTATTGGTTATACATTTGATATCAATATTAGTAGGTTCTATCTTATATATTTTGTGTTAACAAATAAATTATAGGAAACTCACAAGTACAATAGGCAATTAGGAAAAAATGGAAAGATAGATTTTGAAGATTTTTTTTATGCAAATAAAAGGACAAAAAAATCGGCTTATTTTTCAGGAGTATACATTGGATTATACAGAAACGAATTAAAACTTAAGATATAAATTGAAGAATAATAGTCAAAAAGAACGTGACAACTGACTAGTAACCGTGGTCCATGCTCCACCCTAGATTGATCCCCCTAAAATATAATACTATTTAATGTCCAAAATAATTACAGCCTTTTACATAATTAGCTTTCAATTACCAGTAAAATTAGTTATTTAACAGACAAAACCAGACATTTAAAATTTATGAATATTTTAAGACAAAAAACCAACTATATATTAATAAATTTTCGACTAAAAATGCACACGAACCATGAAAAGACACTCACGGACACCAATCACATGAATACACATCTTTTCTTCCTCAAACATTACACTAATAATTCATTAAAAATCACATGTTTTTACATCTGAATCACAATTCAAACCGAAAAAGATATCCTGTTTATCAATTAAATTTTATGCAAAATTTTTATTTTAATTTATAAGGACCACATGTGTTGGCATTAATCAAGAAGAGTTCTTTGCTTATACGGCAATTAATAACAGAAAAAATACAAAAGAGGTGGTACTGGTCGTAAATGCTGGGTCTTGCCCACATGTATTTTTTTTTAATTTTTGCCCACATGTATTTCTAATTTGTGGATAATTTTTCTCCAATTTTCTCTTAAATTTAATCTTTAAAGAGTCTTATTCCTATATTCTTGGAGAAATTACATAACATAAGTTGTCAATTGTCATGTCACACAAACATTGTATTTTCACATAATGACAACTAGCTTGCATTATATTTACTTGATGACAACTATTTTAGATAATGGCAACACGTTTAGATAGGTCTCATAAATTTAATAAGTTTTTATCGAATATAAAAAGCTGTAAAGTTGGATTTTTTGTTATACTAATCTGTTACTACAAAAAATATAAATTTGTTACTATATGCATTGTTACAATTTCCCACTAATTTGACATATTGTGGAGCATTTTTGCTTTTAGATTCCAAAATTGAAGGAATTTATTAATACCCAGAATTAATTAAATTCTTCTTATCTTTCTTTGAAGAAATTAGTTAATTGATAACATAGCAATTAGTTTTTATTATGTATATATTTTATTATAAAAAATATAAATTTGTTACTATATGTAATATTACAATTTCCAACTAATTTGACATATTGTAGAGTATTTTTGCTTTTAGATTCCAAAATTGAAGGAAATTTTTTAATACCCAGAATTAGTTTAATTCTTGTTATCTTGCTTTGAAGAAATTAGTTAATTGATAACATAGTAATTAGTTTTTGTTATGGATGAAACAGGATTACGGAGTAACAATATTGTTGTATAGAACACCATATCTAGTAGATGTGGTGAGTGACCCTCGAGGTAGGATTTTAAAACTCGACTCGATATACGGAGGGAGATCATGGGTAGGCATGGACATGTTGATCTTCAATACGTGGCACTGGTGGACTCACACTGGAAGAACACAACCGTAAGTTCTAACAGTTCTAACTTTACATAATCATTCAACTTTGTCTATTATTATGTTAAGCTCGCCCAATGCTAATTCGTGTTATAAGTACCTAAACATCGACTTGTTGCAGGTGGGATTTCGTCGAAGAAGGGAATAAAATGTACAAAGATATGAATAGACTAGTTGCATTTTATAAAGGACTAACAACTTGGGCTAGATGGGTTAACCGTTATGTTGATCCTTCTAAGACCAAAGTCTTCTTTCAAGGCATTTCTCCTACACACTACGAGTAAGTCATTTTCATAGATATCTTTTTACTCAACGCCCGTTTTGTTTTCATGAAGTATTAACAACTTAATTTTAATTAACCCCTTCCCTCGAAATGTACTAAATGAACATATGTTGACTTCTCAACACGTGTGATATGAGTAAACCCTTATTTGTCGACTATACAGCCGAACTGAACCTAATCAAATTTTTAAAATTTTGCGAACAGGGGTAAGGATTGGGATCAACCAACAAGATCGTGTAGAGGAGAGACAACACCGTACTATGGAACAAGATATCCGGGAGGAACACCTATGGAATGGGTCGTAGTGAACAAAGTAATGAGTCGATTGAAGAAACCGGTTTACTTACTCGATGTTACGGGCCTATCACAGTTACGAAAAGATGCACATCCTTCGTCTTTTAGCGACGACCATAAAACTGATTGTAGCCATTGGTGTTTGCCTGGCTTGCCTGATACTTGGAACCAACTTCTTTATGCTGCCCTTTTCACTTAATTAATTTGATTTATTATGTAATGTTATTAATTAGGTAGTATAGGTGATATTTTTTTTTACTTTTTTTTCAATTAGAGTGTCATTGTTTTAATGATAATTAGTTGTGGTTAAATTTAAGTTTATCATTTAAAAAAATTAATGTGCAAGTGGGTAGGTAATAAGGAGGTGGGTGGGTGATGCTTCTTCAATTGTAAAATTTTTAGGTTGTTTCTTTTGGCAATTAAGTCCACTTTTAGTTGGTTGTATTAATTTGTTAATTAGTGCCATCTTAATTGAAAAAGTTGGTTGTATTAATTTGTTGAGTAGTGCCATCTAATTTGAAAACGAAATCTTGGGTTGAATGTTTGATATTTCTTCAATAGAAATCATTTGCAATTTTTGGATCAAATAGCAGTTTTAGATTTCTGTTTTTAGCTGCTTCTGGTTGCAATACAGAAGTCACAAATAAAATACTATAACGGAGCAAAAGAGTTGCCATTGCCAAATCATCTAATTTGTTTTACAATGTAAGTACGGGTTAACAATTTGTGTTGGGTGAGCATTTTAGCTCATCACACATGTGAGATAATTTTCGAACACTAAATTATATAGGATATGTTTTCAACTATAATAAAAATTTCAAGCATAAAATATCATAAAACATTCTCTGTTATTACATGATATTGTTTCGAAATAATACAATGATAAATTAAAAATAGATGACAAAAAATACGTAAAATTCTAAATCAAGAAACAAATATAAAAGTTAAAGAGACTAATAAAAAATTGAATGATGGAGTGGAGTAAATAATTTTAGTTTTTCATGCATTGAACTCAACTTGTTATCCTTAGAAATTCAACGTGTTATGAGTCAATATTAATATAAAAACTATGAATCAACCTTATTTATTAGCTTTGTAGATTAAATGACTCCACCACTATTAAACTCTAGCACGCCCAAATTCAAATGTACATTGTCCGCTACAACTAATTCCATTCAGCATATAATGTGATGGAATCAGATAACTCCAAAATTTAAATATAGGTAGTATCCAATCCTAACTTTTATACTATTTATGGGATTATGTTCATTGAATTTCATTTTGAAATTTTTTTTTATTTCATTAAGTGAAGTCATAATTTAAAAAATAAATAAATACAAGAATATACGAAAAGTTGAGGTGTGTAATTTTGTGCTTTTTCTCTCAAGTTGTTGATAAGTGCTTGATTCCGGCTAATACATAGAGCCCACACGTTGGAATATAATTGGGCCCCAGCCCAATAGCTAATCCTTCTACCAAAAATTGCTGCTGAGTCACCTTTTCATCCCGCCAGTTTAACACCTGGCATCAAACGTTTTGACACCTGTTCCATCCACGTCACTCACACATCCGCCACCTGTCATTTTCTTTTTTGAAACCGCCCTTCCCGCTGCTCCTTTATAACTCAGTCTTCACCGATTGAATTATGCATCTATCCACAATTCATCAACAATTGAATTGCAATCTGAATTCAATCGAATTTTGTAACAGAAAATGGCGTCGGAACAGCAATCACGCAGAGAGAATTCAACTAAAGAGCGAGATCTTCAGCTGGAGAAGGACAGAGTTCCTAAAATGACTATGCATTTCGAGTCTTTAATGACAACCGATCACAATCCGAGAGAAACCAATCAGGTTTCTTCCGGATCTCCGGTGAAGTCTCGGGCAGATCATCCGGCAAAAAGTTGGGATGAGGAATCCCGAGGAGGAAAAAAATTTGAAGTCAGTGGCGAGGGAAATACGGACCAAAAGCTTTCCGTCGGTGAAATTAAAAATCTCAGGCAAACCGCACAGCAGAATTCAATGGAGGCACTGCAGGGGGCGCAAGGGAGGTACGAGAAAGCCAAAGAGATGACTAATCAAGAGTCCGGTGGTGCTTCTAAAGGCGGAGGACAAATGAGAGAAACCGTCGCTAAAGGTGCACAAGCTCGAGACACCGTCGCTAAAGGTGCAAGCAACACTTCAGAGCAGATAGGGGAAAAGGGGACACAGGCTAAGGACACTGTTACTGAAGGTGCCCGAAAAGCGTCCCAGAAGATAGGAGAAAAGGGCAGCCAAGCTAGAGATACTGAAGCTGAAGGTGCCCGAAAGATGGGAGAAAAGGGCCGCCAAGCTAAAGATAATGCGGCTGAAGGAGCACAAAGGACTGGTCAGAATGTTGCAGAAAAAGGGGGACAGGCAAAGGACACTGTCGCGGAAAATGCCCAAAGGGCTGGTCAGTTTGTCGCAGAAAAAAGGGGACATGCAAAAGACACTGTCGCGGAAAATGCCCAAAGGACAGGTCAGTATGTAGCGGAGAAAGGGGGACAGGCCAAGGATACTGTCGCTGAAAATGCCCAAAGAACTGGTCAGTATGTAGAGGAAAAAGGGAGACAGGTCAAGGACACTGTCACGGAAAATGCCCAAAGGACTGGTCAGTATGTAGCAGAAAAAGGCGCACAGGCCAAGGACACTGTTGCCGAAAGTGCTCAAAGGACTGGTGAGTATGTCGCTAAAGCGAAGGACACTGTTGCTGAAAGTGCACAAAGAACTGGCCAGTTCGTCGCAGAAAAAGGCGCAGTGGCAAAAGATACTGCTGTAGAGAAAGGGAATTCTGCAAAGGATTATGCAATGGAAAAGGCGGCCGTGGCTAAAGATGTGACAGTGGAGAAGAGCAAGGTGGCAGCTCATTACGCCGGAGAAGTGGCAGTTGATCTGAAGGACAAAGCGGCTGCTGTTGGTTGGACTGCTGCTCATTACACAACTGAGAAAGCGGTGGAAGGGACCAAGATGGCAGCCGGAGCTGTTCAGGCAGTGACTGGAAAAGCCGCCGAACTTGCTAAGCAGGCGGCAGCTTCCACCGGCGAGACTTTGATAGAATATACTGCTAGGAAGGAAGCAGAAGCAAAGAGAGGACTTCAAACCAGACAAACAACAGAAAAACAGGTATAAAGATCAGATTTTTATGTCAAAGACTGCAACTTTAAGTGCTATTACAAAATGGGATGCTTTAATGTGGTTGTTTAGATTAGAATTGTGTTGATTAAAATGCATATTAGATTTGTTATAATATGTTGGGGGTTAATGAGAGGGTTTCCAGGGTGAAGAGTACTACAAAGAGGAATCACAAGTTCACTCAACAGGAGGAGGACGGAAATGGGAAACCGAGTCTAAAACAGAACAAAAGGGAGGAGGAGGAGAAGAAGCCCTTTTCCGGCAGCAGCAGCAACACAAGGAAGGAGGAGGAGAAGGTAGCGGCAGCGGGGTGCTGGGAGCCATTGGCGAAACTATAGTTGAGATTGCTCAGGCAACTAAGGATCTTGTGATAGGACAAGAAGGAGGTATTCAAGACGATGTTGAATGTTATGACAAAACCCAAACTCAGCCGCGCAAGAAGCAAGGAGGAGATGAACCCACAATCAGATGAATCTTGCTTATATCAAACTAGTGAAAAAGTTGTTTGCTTTATTTGTCTTTCGTCGTTTGAATTGGTTTTCTTTCACTTGTACAAAATGGGTTGGTTGTTTGTTTTTTCTTGTTGGTGGTTGTATTGCGTTGTATGGTTGAATAAAATTTGTAGCTTTTATAGCATTGACCAGCCATATAACCGTGAACCATCCCAAATCACGAAAACGGGCATTTTCAGCTTTACAAATGGTACGTAAGAACAATACAATGTTACAATGGAATTATATCTCAGCAGCCAGTAACAATGCTTTGAGCAGTCTACTTACCATTAGTTTAAACTGTTATACAAAATAAAGTATTTTTAATCTGGAGGCTTGACGAGGTTGCATTTTCAGAGTCCATGGAGAGGATAAACCTGTAATAAAAATCCGTGCTTTAATTTCATAAGAAGTTGGCCTTGACACCATCCCTTGATCAGAGTTACATACCCCAGAGAGCTGCTGGTTTGTGGCATGTTTATCCTTGTGTTCTTTATTCTAGAGAGAGGTTTCATATAAGAACTTTAACTTCAGCAGTTGTTATAATGCAAGTTTCAACGAGATTCATCACTTAAGTCAGTTACGGGTGCCAAAAATTAAAATGCCATCCCTATCTGATTTACTGAAAGATGTTGCTCCACTTTTGTGCTATTGACTATATTTAAACTACAACAACAGAGATTAGCATTAGAAACTCTTCAAAAGCCTGTTGATCCTATTACAATAAGCACTGCTGTTCCATTTGAATTCAAATTCAGTACCGGGTACCATTACAAGCATTGCTGTTCCATTGAATTCAAATTTCGAGTTCAAGTTCTCATATTTTCAGTTGCTGTTCACTATTTCATCAGCTTTTTTGTAGCCTAAAAATATTGGTCAGGATTTTAAATCATTTGATGGGATATTATACGACGTTGTATGGTTAGAAACTTTTTCATAAGAATAAAAAAAACAGTAAAGGTATTCACTGATACATTTAACCTTATATAAATATTCGTATCTCAACATTTTTTATAGAAATTTATATCTTAACATTGAAGTACAATAATACAAGAAAAAAAATTCCGATTTTGTGAAAATATAATGATCATACATGTAATTGCGCAAACCTTTTATTCAAGTTTAAAAATAACATAATCCCACCATATTGTAAGATTGAAAATTTTGTCAAATAAACAGCAAAATAAACATAATGAACCACAAAAAAAATATCTACTATGCACCATATATTTTGTACAATCCCATCACACTTAGTCTAACATCTACAATCATAAGAAGAGGCTCTTTAAATATAATAAAATCCAAGCTCGACACATGAACCTAATTATTGTTAAAAAATAATTATATCTATATTTTGTAAAATAATTTACAAATAAACTATAATGTAAACAACCATGTAAAATATAGCATATATATTTGTTTTAAAAAATAAAGTAAAGTAAAATCTTGTTTAAAATAAATTCACGATTATATAATTTTTGGTATATATTTATATGACTTTGGACCGAGCGGACCGAACATTAACTTTAATATTAAACGGAAATTGTGGTTTTTGCCCCTTTTGGGGTTTCACTTTAATAAAATAATCCCTTTGAAACCTTATTAATTAATTAACCCTTTTTAATATTTATTTTAATAAATTACTCTTTATTAAATGATTAATACCCTTTATAGAGTTTTAATTATTTCAGTTTCTTCTTTTTTAATTAATTTTGTTTATGACGGTTATTTAATTAGTGAGATTCTCCCTTATCAGAAAGATTTTCCCATATTCAATTAATTGTTCACGTTTATCTGCAAAATAAAAACTTTTTTCTTACATTTTCTTCTCTGATTCGTCCATTCATCACGTTTATCTGCAAAATAAAAACATTTTTCTTGCGTTTTCTTCTCTGATTCATCCTTTCATCATATTCATCTGCAAATTAAAAACGTTTTTGTTACATTATCTTCTCTGATTCGTCCATTATTGAATCTGTGCTGATGCATCATCTTCTTGGATCTGTGTTGTCGCTTCATCACATTCATCTGTAAATTAAAAACGTTTTTGTTGCATTATCTTCTCTGTTTCGTCCATTATTGAATCTATGCTGTTGCTTCATCTTGTTTTCGGATTCCTCCCATATTTTATCCACAGATTCTTATTTGCAAAATAAAAACATTTTTCTTGTGTTTTCTTCTCTGATTCATCCTTTCATCATATTCATTCGCAAATTAAAAACATTTTTGTTGCATTATCTTCTCTGTTTCGTCCATTATTGAATCTGTGCTGTTGCATCATCTTCTTGGATCTGTGTTGTTGCTTCATCACGTTCATCTGTAAATTAAAAACGTTTTTGTTGTATTATCTTCTCTGTTTCGTCCATTATTGAATCTGCGCTGTTACTTCATCTTGTTTTCAGATTCCTCCCATATTTTATCCACGGATTCCGTCTCATATGGTTCCCTGTCTAATCTACAATGGAGGGAATTGATATCCTTATCTATCACAATGGTTACCGGACTCCTGAGAAGGATTTCGCTGATTATAGTGATTACGGAATTGTTATCAATAAAAAAATGAGTTTCAGAGAATTGTAGTCCGTTATTTTTGACAGTTTGATGTTAGATCCATCGAATGTCAATTCATTGATTCAATTTCAGCTTCGTTCCAGATCAAATCCAATGAAAATTTTCAATGATATGTCATTGCGATTCTATTTGCGGTCTCGATTTCACATGGTTGATCCAATGGAGTATCCATTTTTTACAACTTTGACGATGAACGAACATGTACAACCCGTGCATCCTCCTGGTGCGTGTTTTTTTAAACAAAAGTTACATTTAAATTTTCGGAAATAATTGAATGGTTCTATGAATTCTGTTGTATGGTTATGTTTTGGTTTGAATGGTTCTGCGTTTTAGAATGTAAATGGTTATATTCATAATATCAAAATGTGTATGGTTTTAATTTTCCGAATTAATTGATTGGTTTTATGCATTCTGTTGTATGGTTATGTTTTGGTTTGTATGGTTCTGAGCTTTAGAATGTGTATTGTTATATTCATAATATCAAAACGTGTATAGTTTTAACTTTCGGAAATAATTGAATGATTTTATGCATTTTATTGTATGGTTACGTTTTTGTTAGAATGTGTATAGTTATATTCATAAAATCAAAACGTGTACGGTTTTATTTTTGCTGTTGTATGGTTATGTTTTGATTTAAATGGTTTTGCGCTTTATCATGTGTATGATTTTACGCTTTACGCCTAGGATGCGTATGTTTTCTAACTATTATATATGGGTACTAATTCAAATGTAAACATACATTGTAATACATTTATTTTTGTTGTTTCTTTTTTTTGCAGTTGTTGATGAACCATGTCCTATCAATGTACAAGTGGGGATTGATTATGAGCACAATGAAGACAATATTGAATGGGGAGAAGCGCATGATATGTTTATAAAACTGCTTACCAGTACGTTGTAGCACTTGTGAGATTCTCGGTCACAATAGGAGAACTTGTAGACGTACAAAGTAGGATGTTAAACAATATTTTTGTTGTATTATTTTCTTATTTATCTTTGCTATTGTTTTTTTTTGTTCAAAGTAAGATGTTAAACAACATTTCATTTTTATAGTACAACTTTTTTTATGTTATTCTGTATTATATTTTATTCGTATAAGTAATTACATTTACTTTGTATTGTTCGCATTGATATGTATTGTTTTATGCATTTATTGTATGATTCTAATTGCTTTATATACATTGTTCATTTTTTATATGTATGGTTATTGCTTTTTGTATGTATGTTGTACTTGAATAATGTGTATAGTTGCATAATGTATACAGTTATTATACGTTATTGTATGGTTTTAGTTGCTTTATATATATTGTTCATTTTTTATATATATGGTTATTGCTTGTATAATGTCTATACTTGCATAATGTGTATAGTTGCATAATGTATACAGTTATTATACGTTGATATGTGTGGGTTGAGATAAAATTATAAACCATACTGTATGTTGTGTATTGCTCGAATTGATATGTATGATTTTATGCATTTATTGTATGGTTTTAGTTGCTTTATATATATTGTTCATTTTTTATATGTATGGTTATTGCTTTCTGTATGTATGGTTGTACTTGCATAATGTGTATAATTGCATGGTTATGTTGTATAATGTGTATAGTTGCATGGTTATGTTGCATGGTAAAGTGTATGATTTTTTACATCTGTTGTATGGTTATGTTGTATAATGTGTATAGTTATACAACTGTGTTATTCTTAAAATGCCCTGGTATAAATGTATGGCAGTAGAAGAATTAAAAAAATCCCTAAAACCCTGATTAACGACCATATTCCAAAATTCTTAAAAAAACATAGTAACTTCAATGTGCAACATTAGTTCAATTAATGAATGAAAAGCAGGTCACTCAATCCTCATTGCTCTCTTCATTATTTTTGGATTTTCTTCTCCCATAACAATACAGATTGAAGGCGAGTCTTGCCATGTGAAGCTGAACATCAATCTCCCTTGGAATCGATCATTGTTCTATTAGATATTCCGCAAAGCTCAAAACAAACAGCCCACAATCGCTACAATGAAAGTTTGATTATTTAATATTTTATAATGTAATGTATAATCATTGTATTTTGCAATATAAATGTAAATATGTAAAATGCTTACCAATCACTTTGTTGAGCCACATCAGAGACATAAACAACATTTAGA
>CATIWQ010530633.1:0-25450 GCA_949673415.1 Euphorbia schlechtendalii
AGGGGCATCAAACCCTATGAAGACACAGCGCCAGAAAGGAAGGCCTATGTCATCACCAATTGGGAACAAGAAGTCACTAGCCACACCAATCAGGTATATTCTTAATCCCTCCGCTCTTTTCGTGTGATAATACTGGTTATACAACCAGTAATTATCACACGAGGGGCAGCTGTGAGCACAGGATTTTGTACCAGCTCGCGCATTCAATGATGACGGCTTTTCGGGAAATTTATCCTTGAATCACATGATTTTCGACCATCCGACGATCTTCAAATGGGAATCCTCCTCGAACGTTTTAAATTATTTAACTAAAAAAATACAAAAAAAGAAATATATATATATATATAAAGGGGAGACGTAATCCCGAGCGTGAGGCCACGCTCAGGAGCCTCACGCGAGGCCGCGCGAGGCCTCTCGAGGGACCCTAGTGAGGGCCCCAGGAGCAGGCCGCGCGAGGGACCCTCGCGAGGGACCCCCGCGCAGGCCACGTGAGGCCTCGTGAGGGAACCTCATGCAGACCGCGCGAGGCCTCGCGAGGGACCCTCGTGCAAGGCTGCACGAGGGAGCCTCGCGCGAGGCCCCGCGAGTCCTCGCGAGGGAGCCTCGCGTGCGAGATTCCTCGCCGGCGAGGTTCTATGTTTTGGATTTTTCGGGACTTCTTTTTTCTATAAATAGTCAGGTTTTTTTCATTACAGGGGGCCAAACATTCAGAGAGAAAAATCCTCTCTTTTAGAACAAAAAAATAAAAACAATATTCTTCACTTCCTTCTTACTTTTTCTCGGATCAAAAACACTTTTAGATCCCGAATTTCTTCATCTTAAAATCAAATTTCTTCTTAAATCCTCAGATATTCTCAGTTCTAAAATCAATTTAGAACCCGAGCCTGATTATCTTTTGGATAAATAGACACGTTATTTTCCAATTAAATTACGTTAAAATCCCAAGAATTAAATGAAGATTTTTGGACTTTTACATCAACCTTTTCACATTAAATCACCCAAACTACAAAAACGAACGAGAAATGCTCCCGAGGATCTAACGGACACGTCGAAGTGGATTCACGCCAAAAGGGTAAAGCCTCTGAGTTCCTACAGCTGCTTATTTTGTGCTCCTCCCTTTCTTCTTAATTTCTTTCTACATGTGAACCTAGTAATTATTTTATTTTATTGTAAATGTTGTAATCCTCTTTTTACTTCTTTTTAATTTTTGTATTAGAATACCCCCACGAAGGGAATAAAATATATTCCCGGATAACAGACCTCACATGTTGCCATGCTATCATTTTCACTAATTAAATTGACCAACATACGTGTAAATAAAAATGAACTATTTTTATTTAAATTAATAACTTTTAAATCGTCAATGTTTTAAGTAGGCCACACGGGCCTCGTCAAAATCAAATCGATCATACGTGATATATTCCCTGTGCTAACTTTTGTGGATGCAGGATAGGTGTATGTTTAGGATTTATTTTCCTTCGGGTATTGTACATATTTTACGGAAAATGTAATTAATAGGGTAGTGGAGGGTTGCATCCCCCGATTTTTGAAAGCCTTATAATTTTCATTTTTCGATTTTACTTTCCGCATTTACTTACTATTTTGTGGATGGTTTATTTTTCCTCTTTGTGAATGATTTATTATTTCGCAATACGTGAATCATGCATTTAACTTCAAAAATGAACTAAGTGCGAATATGCATAATTAAAAGAAAACGGTTTTCTGTAGATGTAATATATTGTGATCACTTAAGAAATAAGTAACTTAAGAATCTCTGTGTCTTGGTGGGCCATCCCCGGACGTTAAGCCTCACAGGACTCTAATTCCTGGAAAGAGCTAATCCAGGTGGCGACTCCACACTGAGAGACGGCGGATTCGCGTTTGAACCAATCTTAAACATTTTCGCCTTTTTCTCTTTTTAACCTTTTTCTACCGGGTCCCAGACCCAGTGCTTTTTCTCTTTTTCAAACACCCTGGTGGACCGCGCCTATGAACCTGCGTGCTCGGCCCACCGCTCCGTGTCGCCCGCTCACATCCATATTCTTTGAATCTTCAAAGCGTGGAGGTTGGTGGACATACACTTCCTCTTGAATAAATCCATTCAAGAACGCACTTTTAACATCCATTTTTGAAACTATTTGAAGTTCATATGGGATGAAAAAGCACACAAGATTCGAATAGCTTCAAGCCAAGCTATAGGAGCACAAGTCATCATAATCGATTCCTTCTTACTGATTGTAGCCTTGAGCAACAAGCCTAGCATTGTTCATGATAACAACTCTATCTTCATCAAGCTTGTTCTTGAAAGCCCATTTGGTGCTGATAATTGATTTTCCTTTAGGCTTAAGAACAAGATCCCAAACATCATTGCACTTGAACTGATCAAGCTAATCATGCATTGCGATCATCCAATAATCATCTCCTTTTTCATCTTCGAACTTCTTGGGTTCAATCAATGAGATTAAAGTAGGATGGCTCATCATCTTGCTGAGCTCACCTCGTGTCATGAAAAGATTAAGAACATCATCAACTATGATGTTGAGCAGATGGTTGTGATGAGTCCTAATCTCCCTTGGTAGACTCGGATCAACAACTGGAGGATCTACATTAGGTTTCTAAGGTGGAGGTTGATCTTTGCCAGTGTTGAAGTTGATTGAAAATCATCATCTTCTTTGACTTCCTTAGCTTTAAGTTCTTGTGCTAGGTTGGGCAGTACAGAGAGTGGCATGTTGAGTGGATTTTCTTGTTAACTTACTCCTTCTCCTTCATTAGATGGATGTCTTTCTTCATTATTAGTTTCATCGAAATCTACATGCATAGACTCCTCTAATAGGCTAGTTCACTTGACATATATTCTATATGCCCTACTTTCAGTTGAGTATCATAGAAAGATACCCTCATCAACTTTTAGATCAAACTTACCTAGCTGCTCTTTGGTGTTAAGAATAAAGCACCTATAGCCAAATGACATGAGATGACCAATCTTAGGCTTATGCCCTCCCGAAAGCTCATAGGGTGTCTTCTCTAGAATTGGGTGAATTAAAACCTGATTCAAGATATAACAGGCTATGTTAATAGCTTCTCTCCAATATACTTTGGTAGATTGTTATCACTTAACATGGATCGAGCCATTTCAACTATGGTTCTATTCTTCCTTTCTACAACCCCATTTTGTTGAGGCATATAAGGAGAAGAGAAGTTGTGGTCAATACCATGTGCTGAAAAGAAATCATCTAAATGAAAGTTCTTGAATTCACGTCCATGATTTCTTTGTATTCTACTAATTTTAATACCTATTTCATACATTATCTGATTACTGAGCTTGGGAAAAGATTCATATAGCAAGACTACCTAAGTGAATCTTGTGAAGTCATCCACAACCACCAGTGAAAATCTCTAACCACCCAAGCTCATAGGCTAAACTAAGATGAAAATATCTAGCTGGAGGAGCTCTAACGGTCGCTTAGCTACTACTTGATTAATTGACCTAAATGATTTCTTAACTTGCTTACCGAGCTAGCAAGCTAAGAAAAGTTTGTCTTTCTCAAAGCTGATACTGGGTAAACCCACAACTGGTTGCTTTTTGTGTAGTTTGGACATGATGTTCATATTTATATGACCCAACTTCTGTGCCAAAGCCATGAATTATCCTCCTTAGATACAAGATAAACATTAGTGGAGCTAGGGGATAAACCAATCATATACATATTATTGATTATAGGAGCAAAGAGTATAGTTGAATAATTCTTACTGTCAATACCTAAGCAACCTGCTAAGTCGAATGTAACCTTTCTGCCTTTGTCAAAAAATAGGGATACATTAAGCAAGTTGAACTTGAGTACTTTGACTAGAGAAACCTCTTTGATTGAAGGAGAGATACCAACAATGCCACATCCCATAATCTTTTTTTTTTTGTTATCTCAAAAGCTGACACTTCCATTTCTTTTGCGCTCCAATGAGATGAACTGACTTTCATCTCCCATCATATTCCTTGAGCATTCGCTATCCAAATACCACATTCTAGAGTCATCAGCGGATCCAAGGCGCATGTGTAAAACAAGCACTTTTTCTTAGGTACCCATGCTCTTAAGCTGGGTCCTCCCTTGTTTATAGTTCTTAAGATACTCCATTCGTACTTGTCATAATAACCATTATTATGCCTACATATAACTGTTGCATGTCTAGATTTTCCACAAAAACACACACCATTTTTTATTTGGGCTAGCTTTCTTTATTCTTTTTAGAGGAATTTTTCCTCTTAGAATTCCACGTTTGGTTACTCGAAGTTTGACTGTTGGCTAGAGGAGGAACCCATTCCTTCTTCAAAGCTATTATCTCTATAGTAAACTCATATAATTGCTTAGTGAGCTTGTTGTTTTGACATTCATGACACTCAGCTTTTTCTGGATGAAAGCGGATATCAAGAGATAAGGAAGCAATAGTGTCTTCCTAATCTTCACTTCTCCTCACTAGTTCTTTGATGTTTTTCCCTCATTTATTAATCAACTTCATAGCATCAAAGAGTACCTAGGCGAACTCTTCAATGGACAAAGGGATTTCAGAATGTATCTCAGCTTGAGGAGATTTCACTTTGCTATGCTCAGCTTCAGATTTAGCAGCGGTTTGACTTCTATTTAAAGTAGATGCTAAGCCTTCACCTCTATCATTCTTGATTGCTATTAAGTAGAGGTTGGTGGAATCAGTTGCTTCTTCATCATATGATGAAGATTCTCTAGGTGGCTACAAGTGCCTCATTCTTCTTCGTAAACCTCTTCTTATATCTGTCCTTCTTGGTTTTTAGACAGCTTGACTGTATATGGCCTTTTTCTCCATAGCCAAAGCATTTGATATCTTTTATGTGTTCCTTCTTGAGTCTTTCTAAGCTCCTAACAGTGTTGAGTTGACTTGATTTTAGCGAGAAACTTCTTTTTGTTGAACTTCCTGTCCTTCTTCATGAAGCGTTTGAAATGACATATCAAAAGGGCCATTTACTCATTAGAATCGTAGCTGGTGGATTCATCAAAGGAATCGGCTTTTAAAAAAGGGCCTTTTACTCCTTTTAGAGTCATCAGTATATTTCCTTAGGGACATCTCCTAAGTCAACAAGGTGCCTATCAACTTATCATAGTTGTAGGTCTTTAGATCATGAGCCTCCTCGATCATGCTATTCTTGGCATCCAACTCTAAGGTAAGTGTGTGGAGAATCTTCTTCACCAGCTCTTCTTCGATTAATTCCTTACCAAGCCTCTTCATTTCATTAATGATGTTAATGAACCTGGTATTCATGGCTTGAATACCCTTACTAGCGCCCATTTGGAACATCTCATACTCTCTTAGCATGAGATTGATCTTCAACTCTTTGACCTTATCAGTCCCCTCATAGGTAATTTCCAGCTTCTTCCATAATTCATGTGATGTCTCGCAACCTGAGACCCTGGTAAATTCTGTAAGATCTAGCATATAGTGTAAGTAATTGATGGCTGCGGTATTCTGTTTGAGAAGCCTTAAGTTAACATCATCATATTCTTTTAGAATAATCGGTACACGTTGCCCATTCCTAATCACAGTAGGAATTCAAGGACCAAGCTCAATAGCGAGCCATGCTTGCATTCTTTCAGATAGTATAAAGTTTTTCATGTGATTTTTCCAAAACATGTAGTGATTATCATCGAACAATGACGGCCTAGTTACAAACATTCCCTCCTATAGGAGGATAGTCTATCCTGAGCCGGAACTAAAACTGTTGTATGCTATTTATGGATCTTTAACTCAAAGATGAATATTGTATAAGCTGAGCACTGCACTGATACCACTTATTAGTCGTAAATGGCTTAAATAAACAATAGAGGGGGGTGAATGCAATTCTTTGTTTCTTTTTGGATTTGTAAAAATATTTTACCAAGTTACGTTTTTAGATGCGTGCTTAGTTACTCATGTTGAACTTAGTCTAAAAACTATAAACTGCTCTGCTTTGCTGGCACAATTTATGTTCAATCACTGCTGAGTACTTTACTCAGCTTAGATTGGTTTTTCAAGAAGAATTAATAACAGAGATAGAATGATGAATGAGATGAATAAAGGTAAACAAATAAGGTTAGATCTTTTACACCTGAGATTTTATACATGTTCATCCCCTAGCCTACCTCTAGCCCTCGGATTCCTTTCCGAGCTTTAATCCACTAGTGATTTGTTCCTTCCTTGGGTAGAGAATCCTTTACAATGGGTAGACACAATTACAGAAAGCACCCTCCTTTCAAACTACCACTCAATCCACAATTTGGGTACCCTTCCCAAATTGTCATTCAGATTTCTAAAATAAATTGTGAATAGAAGATTTCAACTTATAAAATGTTGAACCCTTTACAATGTAAAATCTAATGTGCTATTCTCTCTCTGTTAGAAATAGATATTTGACAATGAATGTTTTCTAATTGCTTGATTTTAAATTTCTTGAAGCTGGAAGTAATTGAATAGAGTTTCAGCTCTTGGAGAAATTTGAGGCGATTCACCAAGTTTTAACGTCTGCTGCAGTCTTCTATTTATAGTATAAGGTCTTGGAATTAGTCGTTGTAAACTTCTTATCTTAACAGCTCTTCGATATCTCTTCTCTTCAAATCTTTCGAATTTTCCCATTGGAGATAAATTCCAGGACATTTAGAGACAGAGATTTTGAACGTTCAAGCGCAAGATTAATTTAATCTAAAGTGTCAAAAACTTGTTTATCTTCAAGAAATCTATTCTAATAGAGAGGCATGCAAGTTGCAATGTGGAATTATATCATTCGTTGACTTGCTAACATTGCAGTGTTGCGAGGAGACATTGAGAAATGGCGCATGTCGACTTTAGTGAGGAATCTCTAATATTCTGTACTAACACCTTTTATTTGTGAGGAACAGTGGAATATCTTCTTTAATTTCAATGCTTTTTCTCCTAAAGAGCATCAAAGGAATATTCTGTTTCTCATAGAAACCATTAGTAGCACAAGTGTCAAATATTTCTCTAAGTGTTAGGAATAAATAGCTTTTCTCTCAAAAACCTAACTTACCACAGCTGAGTAAGTATCTTATAAACTATATAATACTTAGTTCAACTCAACATTTCTTTGTCTAAGCCGTAACTTAATTAATTACTTAGTAAACTTCATTAAATAAGAGTGTACTTAGTACTCAATAAATTTCACTATCCTAGTCAGTTTGTTATTTCCAAAATGTTTTAAATACTTTGAAGTACTATTAACTTGGGTTCAACAGGGTTCTCTCTTGAACCAAGGGACTTAGTATCAACCAACAGCCATGCCAAGGCAATTTGGTCATCTTCTTAAAGGATTGGGTCTAGGCTACCAGAGCCTCCTATTAGGAATTCTCATAACATCTTCAGTATGGAATTATAGGCAAACCATGCCCAATTCTTTTAGGCAAGGGATTTCTTGAACCGTTGTTTGTCTGATGAATGTCAATCCTTTTGTGAGCTCTTCACCAACTTATTTTGGCTCAATGTCTCAGACACATTTCCCCACCATGAATGCACCATCTTTGCAAGGATTTGCATCCTAACCCTTATCTTTTCCCATTCAAGGGAAACCTCTCTTCCAAGGCTCTTTCACTGAGCTATCCATCTTTGGGAATCATTATCATACTATCTAATACCACAATTCTTAGTCTCACCAAGGGCCATGACTCATGTTCAACCACCTATATTTTGATTGGCTATAATTGAGACTCAAAATCTAGATGTATATGCCCAAGGGGTTGAGGGACCTATTCCTCAAGGACTCTCCTCTTAGATGGCTAGCTTATGATAGCAATTTCTTACCTCGCAAGCTAATCCTATTTCTGCTTATCCTTAGTTGCCTAATGTAGAAAAGGGAAAAGACAGGATGCCTAAAAACTTCACGATGCCAGGATTGATAAAGTACAAGGTAGAAGGAGGTCAAATAACTTATATTAAGAATTATAAGATTATGATGCTAAATCTAGAAATAGTAAAACAATACAAGGAGAGATTTTCAAATCATATTATGAAATATGGATGCCGTGCAAGTCCCCCTAAGGGATAAACTTGATTTCTCAAAGATAATCGTTATGTTACTTGATGGAGAACTTCCATTCTACAAAGTAAGCTTGGGGTTAATGAGTATTCCAAATACAATGATGTGCTTATCAAGGCTGAGAAGTTTGAAAGAGTTCTCAAGGTAGAGCAAACCTCTAATCTAAAACATGGAAGGACTGTGTACAAGAGGACTATTAAAGGGGCTGCATTTGCCTCTTTTCCAAAAAGAGAACAAGCTACAATCTATATTACAATGCTTGTTGATCTGAGCATTGTCGGAACTTCAAAAGAAGATAAACCTAGTATCACCCCTTATATCTCGCCTTTAACTCAAACCTTCACTAAGCTTCAAGAGCTTAGGATCATGGATAACTTGAAGCAATTTGCCCAACCAAATGCTAATGAATGGTAAAACTTTTGAATTTATCATGTGGCTGTGGGCCATCACACATTATTGTGAAACCTTACTTCGGTAATTCAAAAGTTAATCATGGAAGATAAGTTTCAGGCTCCTACTTTGAAGCAAAGAACCATATACAATCCACATCCCCAAGTCAAGGAGGAGGTAACAGATGAGTATGATCAATCCCAAAAGAATGTGGGTAAGATAATAAAGTTCCATGGCCATGCCCTCAAGAAAGACTTAGGTAAATAGCACTAGGGTATCTCAGGAGCTAAGAGCCTGAGTTCCACATACATCTAGTAGGATTTGATTTCAATTCTCATGAAAAATAAAATGAGAATGAGTAGCATACTTTTAACGACATGGACAATGCATTCAACTACCACCAAACACTACACACGGAGAAATGTGAACTCGTAGATCACAAGGACCAGTCTTGGATGGGGTTCGAAGGGTCCACTTCAAGTAATGTTGATGTCACCACTATCTTAACTATTGATCATGCTCTGATCATCCACACCTCTATTACCATGGTTACCACTTCTACTACTACCACCCTCACTTCTCTACTCGCAGCATCCCGATGGTAACAATTCCTGTCATCAATCCCCTTTATGTTGATCCCTTAAGCAAGATTACTGCTCCTACTCTTATCATCCATGCCTCTACTACTCCTTTGGCAGCTACAGTTGCCATCACAAAGAAAGAACCTTCATTTATGAAGGAAGAAGAAATTATAATGATATAATTTTTTTTATTTTGGTAAATCTAAATGTAAGACTTTTATTTTAATGAAAATATGTAAACTTTGCTTACTTTTTTTATGTTTTGCCTAATGGTGCCATGCACTCATATGAGTCTACACATAACATTTTTAGCATACATGATATGACTTTGCATGAAATTAACTTGGGTATAAATGAATCGCCAAAAAAGGTAAGTATATTAAATAATTTAAACCTTGATGAAAAAGAGAGATTAAAAATGTGCTTAGGTGTCATGTGAGCCCTTATGCCTGGACATATGAAGACATGTAAGATGTGGGTAGAGAAATAGTAGAGGAAATAATTCTAACTATTCCCATCCTTCATCATGAAGCATCTGAAATTCCTAGTCAAAAGGGCCATTTGCTCATCAGAATCATAGCTGGTGGATTCATCAGAGGAATCAGCTTTTAGGATAATGGATTTACCCTCTCTTTCCTTTCCTTTACTCCTTTTGGAGTCACCAGTATATTTCCTCAGGGACATTTCTTAAGTCAACAAGGTGCCTATTAGCTCATCATAGCTATACATCTTTAGATCATGAGCCTCCTCGATCGCGATCTTCTTAGCATCCCAATCTAAGGTAAGAGTGTGGAGAATCTTCTTCACCAGCTGCTCTTCGATGAATTCCTTGCCAAGCCTCTTCATTTCATTAACAATGTTAATGAACCTGGTATTCATTGCCTGAATACAGTCGCTAGCGCCCATCTAGAACATCTCATACTCTCTCAGCATGAGATTGATCTTTGACTCCTTGACCTTGTCAGTCCCCTCATAGGTAATCTCTAGCTTCTTCCATATTTCCTATGCTGTCTCGCAACCCGAGACCCATTTAAATTCTATAAGATCTAGCATACAGTGTAAGAAATTGATGGTTGTGACATTCTCTTTGAGAAGCCTTAAGTCAACATCATCATAGTCTTCCCGATTAATCGGTACACTTTTCTCATTCCTAACCATAGTAGTAAAAAGCTCAATAGCGAGCCATGCTTACATGCTTTGAGATTGTATAAAGTTTTTTATGCAATTTTTCCAAAACATGTAGTGATTACCATCAAACAACGATGGCCTAGTTACAGACATTCCCTCCTTATGGAGCACAATCTATCCTGACCCGGAATTAAAATTATTGTATGCCATTTATGGATCTTTAACTCAAAGACAAATAGTGTATAAGTTGAGCACTACTCTGATACCACTTGTCAATCCTAAACGGCTTAAATAAATAATAGAGGGAGGTGAATACAATTCTCGATTTTGGATTTGTAAAAGTATTTTACCAAGTTACGTTTTTAGATGCATGCTGAGTAACTCATGTTGAACTTGGTCTAAAAACTATAAACTCTCCAACTTTGCTGGCATAGTTTATCTTCAATTGCTGCTGAATACCTTACTCAACCTAGATTGGTTTTTCAAGCAGAATTAATAATATAGATAGAATGATGAATAACATGAACGTGATAAAGGCAAACAAATAAGGTTAGAACTTTTACACCTGAGATTTTTTCCTTGATGAAAAAGAGAGATTGAAAATGTGCTTAGATGTCATGTGAGCGCTTATGCCTAGACATATGAAGACATGTAAGGTGTGGGAAGAGAAATTATAGAGGAAATAATTCTAACTATTCTGAAGTTTAGACTAGTGATGTAGAAGTTACGTCAGCTCTGTTCGGAATCGGAAGACAATGTTAAAGCAAGAGTAGTGAAGCAGCTCATAGCCATGTTCCTCGAGGTTGTCGAATATCTGATGTGGTAAGAAAATATCATCCCTGTGGCTAATAAGGATGGGAAGGTTAGGTTCTGTGTGGAATTTAGAGATCTCAATAAAGAATCACTAAAAGATGAATTTTCATTGCCTCACATTGATGTGTTAGTAAAGAGGATAACTAGGGAAATAGTGTATTCCTTCATGGATAGTTCTTAAGGCCGAGCAGTCATAATATTTCTAGCAATCAATCCATAGACTCGAACTTTGTTGAGAACTTAGACTTCCTAAATGAGTAGCTTGCATAATTGATACAAGTAATGATGAATGGATAATGTTCTTTGATGGGGCTATGAATCATCGAGGGACATGCCAAGGAATTATCTTGGTAACATCACAAAATAAAGTTATTCTGCTGTCTAAGCACCTTGAATTCTTGATTTCCAACAATCGACCAAATTATGAAGCATGTCTTTTTGGTATGTAAGCTTTACACTGGAAGTCACTATCATCAACCTTAGTCATTTGGCAGGTAGTCGGAGATTGGGAAATTAAGGAAGAACCTCTTCAGCCATATCCTTATGTAGTTTGAAAGTTGGTCCAAAATTCAAGAAGTATCTATTTCTACAAGTACCCTGGGATGAAAACTAGAAGGCAAATTCCCTTCTTTATCACCCATCTCAGCCATTCTCACCCATCAAGCTTGTGGTCCTTCAATTATCAAAAGAACCCTTCTTTATCACGCCATCTCAGCCATTATTAGCATAGATAAGAAATACTGATATGAGGGCAAAGTTTGATTGTTCAAAGATGGAAAACTCCCTCTAAGGTAAACAAACTCAAAGAGTTTATCTCTTCGTCGAATAGAAGCTCAGTTTAGAATTTTTATTGATGATCTCTTTAAACCACACTATGGATTGTCTGCTTCTGCATTGCCTCATTAAAAAACAAGTAACTCTAGCTATGAATCGCATCCATGGGGGAGACTATTGCCTCACATTTATGGCTTGGCCTTAGTAAAGAAAATTAAATGGCAAGGTTATTTTTGGACTACAATGATAGCCAATGGCATCTCCGAGATGAAGAAATGTCATTAATGTCACTCTTGGGATTATTTCCCTTCGTCAGATCTTAATAATCTTTCAACTCCTTGGCCATTCTCAGTTTGGGGGATAGATATTGTTGAAGAGATCCGACCCTCTTCAAATAATGGGCATTACTACATTATCATCACAGCTAACTATTTCTCATTGAGGTGGAATATTACACCAATATACCTCCAAGAAAATGGCCAAGTTCATTGAGAGGCATATCTTCGCTTGCTAAAAGAGGCCTCAAACTTCCATTGTGCTTTAGGGATACAGAACCAATGTGTGTACACCCATAGAAAAAACTCCCTTCTCCTTAGTCGACTAGATGGAAGCCATCCTCTTAGTGAAAACCCAAGTCAGATCCTTAAGGGTAGCTCTAGAAGCTAAGTTAAAAGAGTCAGATTCGGCAAGAGCTAGCTTTGAGCAATTAAACATGATTGATGAGCATCACTTGACACCTCTAGATCACCTTCAAATATACCAACAACGTACGGCAATAGCTTACAACAACAAAGTCAAGCATCAAAAGCAGCCTCTTAAAATCAAGGACTTGGTTCTAAAAAGATTGAAACCCTTGAATGTGGATGTTAGGGGGAAGTTCAAGCCAAATTGGGAAGGCTCATTTGTGATCAAGAAAATCTTTAAGAAAGGAGTAGTTAAAGTGATGGAAAAAAAAATGAGTTTGTGAATCTCTCCAACCAGGATTGGCTTCAGAACCATCACGTTTAGGAAAAAAAATTAAAATTTTAAAAGTAGCACTTTAATATAAAAAAAATTATGTAACAAGCCCATCAACTTTCCATCTTCACACAGTTGAGCAAAAATTAAGGTATTATTTTTCTAATTAGTCCGTAAAAGTGAAAACCCAAAAAGGGAGTTTTGGGAAAAAAATTAGGACAATGAGAGAAAACAATCAATTGTCAACTTGAAAACCCGAAAGGGCAGGTTAGCAATAAGGGTTAAATCATTAAATATTTTTTACCTAGAATATTTTCATTCATAGAAATGTCATTATTATTTAATACTTACATGTATATTTATAATTGGATGCATGTGTGTTGTGTTGAGAAACAACGCAAGACATTTGCATAAAAAAAGAAAATAAAAAATATATATATAGATACTCTAAAAATCTGAAAAATAGCCTATAAAAGAAATGAGTTTGCTAGATTAAAAAGCTGAAATGATAGTCTAGACAAAAATTAAGACAATGTTCGATAAATTGAAAAACTGCGAGGGTAGTCTATTCAATAGAACAGAAGAATATTCAATTCATCACGTCTTTTCAAATATACGAAAGAATTCATAAGGTCCTCCCCTTAATAAAGGATGAACATCATCAAATTTCCTTTGCAACAAGGATTGTCATAATGGGAGTAGCTGAACAAGCTTTGAGGTTTGATAAATAGTGGATCAAGTCAAGACCTATGTGAAGGTTAATTAAGAAAGTTATTGAACATGCAAGAAAGCAAGGTTGAATTTCAAAATTTAAATTTAACCTAAAAGATTTTCTAAGCATACCATGATTGATATAATCTAAGTTAAAAAGTTCCATATATGCTTTTAGGTTTATAAAGCTTATAAAAGAAACCTAGCATCTAAGATAGAGCATTACCAGTTGATGCGTGCTTTTTCACTTTTTTTAGCGGTGTTCCCTTTGAGTAATTTAGCAGCACTTCATTAGCACAAGCTTCCAAACTTGGAGAGCCTCTACGATTGATCCACATGACTCTTCACCGACCAAAACCTCATTGAGGAAGAACAATTCAGTAAACAACAACTCCTAAACTGCTTGAAGACCGACCCGAAAATAAATTGAGAAGGCTCACTTTTAGAAAGAGCCTTCAAAATAATTCTTCAATTGTTTGGAGAAACTCGTGAAGGATCTCACACAACAAAAGAAGAAGAGAATGTCAAACTCAAAGATAAAAGTTGAGCTGAAGTATTTTTTGGTTTGAATAAAGAGAGAAGCCGGAGGCCTATATATAGGGAAAAGGGGGAGTGTTAGACTCCCCCTCAATAACTAGATGGGATTGGAATATTCCCATCCAATCTAATCGGTTTAGCCATGTCGGTAATGGTGACTCACAGGATAACCCGTACACGTGTTGCAAGGCAAACCTTTTCGCCTGCGCTAGCAGAGCATTGCCATGGGTAGCGCTTGGGGGATTGTAAATAGCTAGTGCACCCGTGTTTACCTCGCGTGCTAGAAGCTTGAGATATTTTCAACTTGTGGGGCAGCCGTACAGGCCCCACTTCAAACAACCCATGTTATTTTGGGCACACTCTAAACAAGAAAAATTCCCCTGCTCGCTCTATGTAATTATTCCCTTTTTCCTCTTTATTCTCTTTAATTATTAATTCGGTCCAACCAATTAATAATTCTTCAAATGAATTCAACAACTTATATTTTCAGCATAGACCTAATCGATAGGTTCTTTACTTAGTTCAATAAAGACCCAAAGTGTGTGACCTCATAGGATCCCAAAGTATTAAGCCGCTAGAGGTTATCCTAAACTTGGCTTCCTATCCTTGAACCTTTAGGCTCAATGTTCCAGACCGATATGGAACCTGATATCTCTAAACGATCAAATGGGCTTTCTAGTAAAGGGATACGATCCCCCAATACTTGGAACGTCACTTGCATGTGACTTGATCTAGTTTTGCAACAGTAACCAATATAATACACTCATTCCATCAGGTTAAGTACCATCCAATTCATTAAGCTCGAATTAAGTGTTAGCTCATATAATAGCCGTAGCTATCCCTTAATTAGACTTGTTCATGAAGAACACCACTCAACCATTATGTATCAAGATTGACTAGAAACTCGTTCTATCAATCTTATAATCTGATCAGAGGTTTATGTGTGTCACTTCAACAAGGGGCTCTGAGGTACATCTCCCATTATATCACTATATCAAGAGTGATGTATCCCATCTTAACTACTCAGTTTACCAACATATGATCATCACTATACCTATAATCACCCATGTCATCCTAATTGCTAGTGTATGGATAAGTATGACCCAAAGTATAGCAACTCATATATAAGGTAACTAGTATATTAGGTCTGAGGATACTTGTAGTGCAACTGCAATAAGACATGACACCAACTCATCGAAGTTTCTATCCCATGTTTAATACAGACTACTCTAAATTTCTAAAGCGTTCCCAAAATGTCGTATAATACCCAAAGGTCAATCTCGTTGAGGCTTTAAGGAGCGCGGTGGTCTTCCACATTCTGAGATACCATATATCTCTATATACTGAAAATTTGTATGACATCCAAGGTCAACCTCATTGGGGTTCCTAAGAGCATGATGGTCTTCTATGTTATGAGGTAAACTTCGGCACTATGTTTCCAAAGGGTTCCTGAAAGATCATATAACACCTAGAGGCTAATCTCGTTGAGGTTTCAAGGAGTACGATGGACTTTTATGTTTTGAGACACTCTATTTCTCAAGATCTTGATAGGTTGTATAACACCCAAGGTCAACCTTGTTTGGTCCAAAGAGCACTGAGGTATTCCATGTTCTATGGTCAACTTTGGCACCATATTCTTAGTAATTTTGAAAGGTTAGAAATCATTCTCATTGGGGTTTCCAAAGAGCACAATGGTCTTCCATGTTCTGAGGTCAACTTCGGCACTATATTTCTAAAGGGTTCACGTAAGGTCGTATAACACCTGAAGGTCAATCTCGTGGAGGCTTCAAAGAGCGCGATGGTCTTTTGCATTTTGAGATGCCATATTTCTTGAGATCCTGAAAGGTTGTTTTACACCCAAGGTCAACCTTGTTGGGGTTCTAAAGAACACAATGATCTTCTATGTTCTAAGGTCAACTTCCACACCATATTCCTAGTGACTTTGAAAGGTAAAAAATCATTCTCGTTGGGGTTTCTAAAGGGTATAATGATCTTCAATGTTATGAGGTCAACCTCGACATTACATTTCTAAAGGGTTCTCGGAAGGTCATATGACACACAAAGGTTAATCTCATTGGGGCTCCTCAGAGCATGGCCATTTTTTGCATTCTAAGACACCATATTTCCCGAGATTGTAAAATGTTGTATAACAACCAAGGTCAACCTCATTGGTGTTCCAAAGAGCATGATGGTCTTCCATGTTCAAAGGTCAACTTCGACACCATATTCTTAGTGATTCTGAAAGGTTAGAAATCATTCTTGTTGAAGTTTCCAAAGAGTATGGTAGTATTCCATGTTTTGAAGTTAACTTTGTCAATACATTTCCATAAGGTTCTCGAAAGCTCATATAACACTTGAAGGTCCATCTCATTGGGGCTTTAGTGAGTGTGGAGGTCTTCCACTTTCAAATAATCCATATTTCCCAAGATCTTGAAAGGTTATACATCACCTAGAGATAACTGTGTCAAATTTTAGAAAGGTGCACTTTCTTACCTGGAAGTCAACCTTGATAAATCATGCCACCTTAGGTAGGATTTCTATTTTTTGCTCTTTTCATTTGACAATTTTTACTTATATCAGTCATGACAACATGAGAGTAAGCTTGTGAGCATGAGATTTTGTTCCTTCTCACGAAGAAATGATGAGAAATATTTTCACTTACTCTCTAGTTATAGTGATCAACATCGGGTTTACGACACATTCAAAGGAGATCTTCGAGCCTTTTAGAAACCAAAATCGTTCAAACCGACCCTTCCAAATTGTTAATAACCATTCAAAAACTACAAAAGAAACTAACCCGAAAAATCCAAAATACCCCACCTGTTCTGCCATGACTGAATCAGCCTAGGACTGGACCTATTACTCAGCCAGGCTAGTACTAGACTCGGCCTGGTCGTTACCAAGCCAGACCAGTGTCGGCCTTGCACATGTGGCAAGGTAATTTTTTACTAACTCATTCATCAATCTTTTTATACCTGTTTCCAAAATTACCCCTAACCCTAATTCATTTGTACCCTTTTTACCTACCACTATATAACCTAAAAAATAGGTTTTCGAAAAGGACATTTTTTACTTGTTCTTTTACCATTGTTTTTAGCACTTTTGGGTTTTTTTAAGTGAAATTATAGATAACCTTTTAGTGTTTTTGGTAAAAAGTTGTAGAAAGATCTCCACTTGCATTTTTCCTACAATTCTCTCCTTAAATCATTCTTTCTTCTTGGAAATTCATAGTTAGAGACTCAAATCTAGCTCTCAGATTTCCGATTCCCACACAAAAATCTAATTTTCATCACTTTTCCTTCTAAAAATCAGGGCTAAAGGCTTTAAGGATCTCTTCTTAGTGTTTTCTAACTCCTAAAGTTGCAGATTCACATCGGACGGGTAAGATTCTGAGGTTTTGGAGATTCTTGGCATGCTTTTGGGATTTTTTTCTTGGTTTCGAGCTTTTTTATGGGTCTGTAGATGGGTACATGTCCAAACAAACCAATCCCAGCCCACCCTAGGGGTGGTACAAACCGATTAGGTTAGTACAGGCCCTTAGGGAGGGCCTATTCGGTCCCCCAAGGCCGATCTTCCCCCTCTCGTAAGAGAAGGGGGACTAATCTGATCACCTAGACAGGAACTGCATTGCTAGATTCGCTACCAACTAGACCCCTCAGTTCTACATTTTCAGCCTAGTTTTCATTATTTTCTTGTTGTTTTAAGGTCCCACATGTTGGGTTATACTTTTTCCCCAATAACAAACTAAAATTACGCCATGTATATCTGAAACATTAAAATCAATGATAAATTGAGACTAAAATCAATTATTTTAAATAAAAGCAAGTGAGGAACCCAAATTCCTCACTTTTTAATCCATAAATTCGCAATTCACCTTAATCTAAACTATGCTACTAACAGTGTTTTGTTTTGTACATTAATTATGTTATGATGTTGTAATATATATCCTATGCTAACCTTTATGGATGTAGGTAGATTTAGGTTTGATGTATACGTATGGTTTATGTTCCTTCCGGTATTGCATTTTGAAAATAAAATGTATTTGTAGATCAATTGTATATAGGACCATTTATATATTCCCCCCAGTTTGTACTATTATTTATTCTACCCCTTTAGGTTTGAAGCCTTGTATTTATTTCTTTATCAACTTTCTTTATTTGTTTATTGCTTATTTATTTACCACTTTCTGTGTGTATGTTATATAATACCAACATAAACCGAAAATGACTAAAAAAATAATCCAAAATATCTTAAAGATTGTGACTTACTTGTAAATTAATTCAAATAACGATAAAGAAGGTAACTCATCTGACCCGAATTTTTGTACAATAATACGGTTCAAACTTAATGGATATAGACAATACCGAATTTCTTGGAAGAGATGATTTTGGTGGTGACTCTATAATGTAGGCTAGAGGTTTAGACCTCATGTCTTTCTAAAGCTTTCACGCCCAGCTCACAGGGCTGACGCCTCGTAACATCCGTGAAACGTCGTCCACTCACAGCACGTGATTTGAATTGTGGTAGATTCATTTTACTTTTTATGGTTCTAACTTTTACATAGGGATTTACATTAGGTATCCTCATCCGTTTGAACTATTTTATCTTAATTTTTTAGCTAAATTTCCTTTTCAGGTTTTCGAGTCTAGCAGACTTTTATTTTTATCTCGGCTTTTGCGTTGACTTCAATTTTTCTAGCCTATTGGTTTATATTGCCTTTTGTGATTTATTGGCTAGCACATGGAATATAAAATTGAGGTATAAAAAATAAGAAAGCATTCACATACTTGCGAGTAAACACTTTTATGGTAAACACATTCGTAATCGAATACACATAAGTTTTAGCAATAACGACAATTTTGTTAATGACTTTAACTCTATTACAATTGGTTTGTAACAATCCCAAATGAATTATCTCCCATTGATAACTATCTATTTATAGTTTTCTTGCTAGCATTGGTCAATTGTTTAGTCTTTATTTTTTCTCAAACCCCTCACACAGACCTGAAAGACTTTATTAGCCTTTATTTTTTACTAGTTTGCCCTTTCAGGTTTTCGAACTGATTGGCTACCCTAATTTGGTCCAATCTGCCCCTTTTGGGCTTTCAAATTAATGGGCTTTTATTTATTTATTTTTTAAATTTACAAGTGGTAGCACTTGATTTTGTCTTGATTTATAGGGCTCATAAACTCGTTGCAATACATGTCCATCAGCTTGACTACTCCTTTTCCTAATACTTTCTTGATTACAAATAGACTTTCCCAATTTGGTCAGAACTTGCCCCTTGTATTTGTGTTGACATGCTTTAATTATTTGAGTACTAAGTTACCTACCTTAAATGACTCTTTCTGATGCTTGACTTGACCATTATAGGCTTTGGCCATGCACTGCTGATATATTTACAATGGTCCTAAGATTTCAACCGTGCTTCATTAACCATATTCAATTGCTCAAATCTAGCTCTGGACTACTCGATTTCATTCAATTATGCTTCCAAGGCAAATATTCGTCATTTGACTTTTATTCCACTAGTAGGACCGCTTCCATTCCACACACTAAAGAGAATATAGTTTCATTTTTTAGTGTATAGATGCTCATTCTATACCCCCAAACTGCTTCCATTTCAAATACTAAAGATAATGGAGTTTGATTCATCGATGTACAATACTCATTCTATGCCCCCAAATTGCAAAAGGTAGCTTGTTCGTCCAATCTCTATATGTGATAATAATTTTAGATAAGATCTTCTTAATGGTTTTATTAGCTACTTTGACTGCCCCATCCACTTGTGGTCAGTACGGTGATGATATATGATGCTCAATCCCATATTTCTCAATCAAATATGTTGCTTTGGCTTGGACTTGAACTCCATTATCACTGACGATGGGGTGATGAATCCCATATCTAGCAAAAGTTTGGCGCTTTATCAACTTGGTCATCTTCTTGGCGGTAATATTGGTGTAGGATTCAGCCTTAACCCACTTAGAGAAGTAATCTCTGGCCACCATGATGTATCCATATCCATTTACAAATGATGGTCAAATCTCGCCAATTATATCAATCCCCCACAACGATAATAACCGAGGAATAGATAAATTTTGGAGTTCAAGAGGCGGTAAATGTGGGATTTCTCCATGAATTTAACAATGGTGGGAATTTTTTACATCGGCCACACAATCTATTATCATGGTGGTCTAAAAAAACACTTTTCTTTGGATCTTATTTGTGAAGGACGTTCCAATCATATGCAATCTACAATCCCCTAAGAGTAACCTTCTTGTAACTTGGGAAGCTTCTTCTTCATTAGAACATCTAAGGAGAAAACCATTACAAGCCCTTTTGAACAAAATCCCATCGACTAATTCAATTAAACTACCAGTCTTCTCAAGGTGGAAGGATCAGATTGAGCTGCATTTTCTAGGTATTGACCTTCTTGTAGGAATCACACTATATCGGCAAACCATGGGTCTTCAAAGACTTCCCCCATTGCAGTTACTACTTTTTAGTTAAGGGATATTCTAGATAACTAAAAGATCAATGGTTTCATCAGTCTTTCTTGAGGATTCTCCCACATGGAGGCCAATGTAGCTAAAGAATCTACAATTTGATTCTCATCTCTTAGAAAATATTGGAACAAACATTGCTCAAACTTTGATGGCTAAGCCCAAACTACTTCAATGTTAGGTCGGAGAGACTATTCTTTGATTTCCAATTGCCCACCACTTGATGGATTTATCAAGGTGGAATCACAGATGAATACTACTTCATTACCCTTGCAGCCAGGATTGCTTGTAACTCAATTAAACGAGCTTTATATTCTACCCCATTATTGTGAAGTGAGAACTCTACGTCCTTGGATAGTGGGATTATTTCAATTTCTATAGTGACAATGATAACCCCAAGCCCAAAACCACTTATACTAATAGTTCCATCAAAGTACATAATCCATGCAGGTTTTGTTTCTACAATCATGGCTAGTTGATCTTCAAGGAACTCTGAATTCTCCACATAATCAAATTCTAATGGTTCTCCAGCTAGGAATTCAGCCACTACTCATCCCTTTATCAAATTCCTATTGATGTACTCAATGTCAAATTCTGATGGAAGCAATAACCATCTCAATAACTTTCCAGCCAAGGTGGGGGATTCATAAAGATACTTCATGGGATCAATCTTTGCAACTACTTGGATTCGGTATGATTAGAAATGGTGTCTTAACTTCATGGTGAGCCAAACCATTGCAGTATATATTTTCTCAACTATGGGGTAGCGTTTATAATCCATCAAATTCTTAATGAGGTAGTAAATTACATGTTCTTTGTTGTAGTCTTACTATTGTACCAACATTTCCCCAACCATGGTCTCTTTGATTGCTAAGTAAAAGATGAAAGGTTTTCCCTAGATTAGGGATTAAGGATCGGTGGAATTATGAGGTATGCCTTGACCTTGTCAAAAGATATCTAGCACTAATTGTTCCAATTGACTAGTTGTTATTTCTTCAATAACTTGAATATAGTCTCACAAACTATGGTAAGGAGAGAAATGAATCTGGCATATATAATGAGCCCAAGAATGACCTAACCTCCTTCTCTGTATTTGTGTAGGCATGTCACTAATGTCTTGATTTTATCAAGATCCATCTCCATTCCCCGTTGACTGATAATGTGCCCTAACAACTTGTTAGATTCCCTAGAGGCAATTAGGGTGATATGTTTTAATTAATTATAATGTACAAACAATTTTAGATTATTAATAAAAATTAAGGCATCATTGTTGCTTATTAGTGTTTTTAATTTATTTATGTATCTCACGGGTATCATATATGTATAGTATTATATATATGCGCATTGATAAGTTAAAGTCCGTGACTACTTCATAGAGTAAAAGTGCGAGGACATAGTGGGAGCTATGTGGTGTGAGAACTGCACATACATGTTACTATGAATAGTCTAAATATTCCTAGTCATAGTTTCATTGAGACTGGACATCAATGGATTGGACAGACTAGCATGTGCAGGCTTACTCCTTGGATTAGATCCAAGCAGCCGATCTCACGAGCTGAAGGTGGTACCTTGAGTAAACACATGAATGTATTTGGGTAATACATTGGAGACCGCTATAAGAAAGATACACAGAAATAACTATATCCATGTGTTGGTGTCATGTCTTATTGTAGTAACAATACAGTATCCACAGAGCTGAGATAATGGTTGCCTTATATAGGAGCTACTATACTTTGGGTCATACTTATTCATACCCTAACAATCAGGATGACATAGGTGATTGCGAGTATAGTGATGATCATATGTTGGGCCGAGTAGTAAAGATGGGATCCGTTGCTCCTTATATAGTGATATAATGGGAGATGTACCTTAGGGCCCCTTGTTGAAGTGATACACTTATAAACCTCTTATCAGAGTAGAAGAATGATAGAATGGGTTTCCAGTCCATCTTGATACATAATGGCTGAGTGGTGTTCTTCATGAACAAGACCAATTCCAGGATAGCTACAGCTATTACATAAGCTAACACTTAATCCGAGATCAATAAACTAAATGGTACTTAACCTAATGGAAGGAGTGTATTCTATTGGTTACTACTACAGAACCGGATAAGTCACAAGCACGTGACGTTCTATGTATCGGGGGATCATACAACTTTTTAAAAAGCCCATTTGATCATCTAGAGCTATCGGATTCCATATCGGTTTGGAACACTAACCCTAAAGGTTCCCTGATGGGAAGCCAAGTTTAGGTTTACCTCTAGCAGCTCAATACTTTGGGATCCAATGAGGTCACACACTTTGGGTCTTTAACGAACTAAGTAAAGAACCTATATACTAGGTCTATGCCGAAAATATTTTTTTATCGAATTCGTTAGAATAATTATTAATTGGTTGGACTAAATTAATAATTAAAGGAAATAAAGAGAAAAAAAATAGGGAAAAATGCATGGAGCAGAGCAAGGGAATTTTTCCAATTGCGAGTAGGCCCCAAATGAACACGGGATGTTTGGAGTGGGGCCTGCGCAGCTGCCCCACGAGCTAAAGAGCTCCCAGGCCCCTAGCTCGCGGGAAAAGCCAAAGCACTATCGGGCTGCAAGTTTGCTTAGGCCTGCCTCGCAAGCCCGCTTGCGCGCAACGTGCAGGTTGCGCGCAAGCCCAAGCTCGGGTCCAAGTGACCCACTCGGCTAACCCGCTTGTAGGATGGGAATATTCCCATCCCACATTGAGTTTTAGGGGAAGTTGTTCGCCACTTTTTTACTGATAAGTTTAATAGTTTCTTTGCAAGATTCAGCTATATATCAACGGTGCCAAAAACTTGTTCACGTAAAATATAGGTGTTGTCAATACCCCTCATCAAAATAGAAAAATGATGATAACTGCAAGTATACAGTTGCGATGTAGTTTTAAAAGATATCGATCCCACAGGGAAGGACTAGTTCTAAAGATTAACAAGGAAGATAAAATAAAGAAAATAAAATAAATTTGGTATTTTGAGTAGAAGGGTTAGAATGAAGAATGAGTAAATATAGGTATGAAAGATTAGAGAATCTAAATATATAGATTTTCCTTACGAAATAAGGATAGCAGAGAAAGCATGCAAGTTTAACAAAGATGTTACGATTCACTAAACTAATCTAATAGACTCGGCTCAAAACATTTAGATGTTCAATTATTTACCGCAGAGCAACACATGAAATGACTTTTCTAAACCTAGCGCAAACGAATTAAGATGGTTATATATACCTAGACAACGTCAATACTATAATTAGTACGGGTCGCTCTCACATAGCCACATTTAGCAAATTACCATTCCAAAAATGTTGGCTCACTAAACAGCATTATATCACAGATCCAGTGATTATACACGATATTGTTAACTCCAAAACTACTCTTAAAATAAACTCCAACACATATAACTTGATTAACATAAAAGACTTAACACGAAATACGCATTATGACACATAGACATATCATAAACTTCGAAATAGAAAGTATAAGTAGAAAGTAAAGCAAAGTTGTAAGTTATGCAAGTGAAAGCTAAAGTTGATCAAACTGTATCCACTCTTTAATGGGAATCGTCAATTTCCGCAATTCCTGCGTCTGCCTGAATTCGATCTCGGCCAGTACAGAACCTCCGCTAGGATGCTATTCTTTACGAATATCGAACAAACGAATATTGAAGAATGAAAACTTTTATTGATAAGTGATTTGCAAGTACACTTATACAACAATCGCTCGAGAATATAGAGAAATGTAGTGATCGAAACATGGATTCGAATCACTTAAATATTTTCTCGCTAACACTTATGAGCATAGTGAAATCTCTATCTATACACACACTATATATAACCCTGATCTTCTTGCCACATCCACTGCTGCACTATGATGCATGAAATTTGTGAGGTTTTGAAGCCCTATTTATAGAGTTTAAAGGGTTGCGTCTATCCATACGAAGAGTAATGTCCATTGGTGAAAGATTGCATCACTTCATTATGATTGGTTGAGAAGCTTCAATCTAATCCACAATGGATAGGCACCTTTTCATGATTGGTTGACTTCTGATAAGTGTCTTTTCTTGGTAGTTGATGGCAGTTGATGGAGGTAGATCATGCTTATCTGGTGGTTAGTATTTAAGAAGATAAAACCAGAAAACCATCCAAGTCGTGACCGTAATATACATATCACGAACATGAATCTTTGATTGGCAGACTTCTGTTCTGAAGAAGAACAAGTTGCGACCATGAATGATTATCGCGATCGTGAATTGCAATTTTCTTCAGAATTCTCCTTGCAACTTGCATACCTTACAACTTTGCTTTGCTTTCTACTTATACTTTCTATTTCAAAGTTTATGATATGTCTATGTATCATAATGCGTATTTCGTGTTAAGTATTTTATTTTAATTAAGTTACATTCATTGGAGTTAATTTTAAGAGTAGTTTCGGGGTTAACAATATCATGTATAATCACTAGATCTGTGATATAACGCTATTTAGTGAGCCAACATTTTTGGAATGGTAAGTTGCTAAATGTGGCTATGTGAGAGCGACCCGTTCTAAGCATAGTATTGACGTTGTCTAGGTTTATATAATTGTCTTAATTCATTTGCGCTAGGTTTAGAAAAGTTATTTCATGTGTTGCTCTGCAGTGAATAATTGAACATCTGGGTATATTGAACTGAGTCTTTTATATTAGTTTAGTGAATCGTAACATCTTTGTTAAACTTGCATGTTTTCTCTGCTATCCTTATTTCGTAGGAAAATCTATATATTTATATTATCTAATCTTTCATATCTATATTTACTCATTCTTCATTCTAACCCTCCTATCCAAAATATCAAATTTATTTTATTTTCTTTATTTTGTTTTCCTTATTGATCTTTAGACTTGGTTCCTTCCTTGTGGGTTTGATATCTTTTAAAACTACATCGCAATTGTATACTTGCAGTTATCATCATTTTTCTATTTGATAAGAGGTACTGACAACACCTATACTTTACGTGAA
>CATIWQ010530828.1:0-10707 GCA_949673415.1 Euphorbia schlechtendalii
AAGTTAACTCAAAAGCATATAACTTGATTAATATAAAAGACTCAACATGAAATACACAATATGACACATAGACATATCATAAACTTTGAAATAGAAAGTATAAGTAGAAAACAAAGCAAAGTTGTAAGGTATGCAAGTGAAAGCTAAAGTTGATAAAACTGTATCCACTCTTTAATGGGAACCGTCAATTCCCGCAATTCCTGCGTCTGCTTTGAATTCGGTCTCGACATGTACAGAACCTCAGTTAGGATGCTATTCTTTGTGAATATTGAATAAACAAATATTGAAAAATGAAAACATTTCTTGATAAGTGATTTGTAATTACACTTATACAAAAATCGCTTGAGTATGTAGAGAAATCTTGTAATCGAAATAAGGTTCGAATCACTTATACATTTTCTCGCTAACTTAGAACGAAGTGAAATCTACATGATTTTCTCTCTATAACTATCTATGCACGTATACCACACTACACACCATATATCATATGCCATAGCATAACACATGAAATTATGGAGTTTGGAGCCCTATTTACAGAGTACGAAGGGTTGCATCCATTCAAACGAAGGGTTGTGTCCACTGGTGAAAAGTTGTACCGCTTCATTGTGATTGGTTGAATTGGTTTGATCTCATCTATAATGGAAATGCACCTTTTCATGATTGGTTGACTTCCAAAAGGTGTCTTTTCATCTAACAGTTGATGGCAGTTGGTCGTTCATATCCGGCGGTTGAAAGAAGAGAAGAGTTTACTAAAAACCGTCAAGGTCGTGACCACGAATGTATATCGTGATCGTGAATACTTGGTTGGCAACTTTCTTTTGTGAAGGTTAATAAGTCATGACTGTGATATATGTGTCACAATAGTGACATTCCTTTTTCACATGATTCATCTTTGTGATTTCTACCGATCTTTGAAATCTTCGATCCTTTGTCAATTCCTTAAGTTTCACACATCTTTTTGTACCTTTTTCACTCTTTTTGAATAGATTTCCAACTTCATTCATTTTACTTCCAAGATTTACCTAGTATCCGCATTTGCGTAAAAAATAACTACATACCACGTTAAATCTTTTATATGAAGTATAAAATGAAAAAAAACCATATCATTTTATGATTGAAAATATCATGATAATAAGTGTAAATATACAATTATCGCTCCCCCACACTTAACTTTTGCCTTGTCCTCAAGGTAAAAACAACAGACATGTATAAATTAGTATTCAAGTTCGTACCTCATTTGGTGAAAGACTATTGTAGTGAGTATCACATTCCCACGTTGCATAAGATTCAAGTAAAAGTTTGAAATTTCCCACAAATTAGTAATGTGCAATTTATGTAGTCCAATTCATACCTTTGCTCTTAATGGAGGGTCAACCGAATTGTGTCTTCATATAAGTGTTGTATGCTTACTCGAATATTACTTTCTCTCAAGTATAGTATAAAGTATAGAGGATAAAGGGAGAAAACTTTGGAAAGTTTGATCTCAAGGCATTTTTAGGTAACCTAGGATGCTAAAAACACTCTTAGTGTTTGCATTTTATACTCCATACCACTCTCCCCTTTTCTTAGTGGTTGTATTTTATGCTCCATACCACTTTCTCTCATTTTTTTCTTTTAAGCAAAAGATTTTTTGAAGTACTTTGTACCCATTTTTCGTGTTATGCTACTTTTCTTTTTTCACTCATTGAATGGTTGTAGTTTCTGCTCCGTACCATTTCTCACCTTTGGCATAACTCATTAGTTATCCTTTATTGATCAATTTCAAAGTATTATGGCTATAGTTTTCCCAACACTTTAAACACACTCAATACTTATAGGACTTATTCGAGAATAGCATATAAAACTCATAGTAAGAACACTACTAGATATTACTCCAATTAAACTTATCAGTAGCATTAAACTAAAACTATACAACTTATACTAATTCATGTTGCATTGAAATATATATCAAAACTTACTTGGAATGTTGCTTTTTGAATGTTACTCACAATTCATCCTTGCCAAATACGAAATGTTATGCTAAAACACTCACACTCTCAACATGTGGTCATACTCGAAACATTTAGTTCGAAATATGCACTAACATCAAACTTGAAATACCTAACACTCACAATAACCTTGGAACATATGTTAGTATAGTATAGGTATGGATAATGTATAAATACATAAAATTAAGAAAAAATTTCAAATTCTTCGATTTTTTTATTTTATTTAAATTTTTTGGATTTTCGGGATTGCTTTACAAATGCCACCCCCACACTAAAGAACACAATGTCCTCATTGTGAGAGACTTTATTAAAATTGAAAATCTAAACTTAATCACACATAACTAAAAAGAAAATAAAATAAAAGAAAAAGAATTTGAACCCGTTTTATTCATCTAAACTTGAATCTAGAGGATTCAGTGAGATTTCCAAATTCTGCATTTTGAAGTATGTATTCAACTTGCGGTTCAATGAAATGTTGGATTTCGTTAGTTGACGAACATCTTGCTGAATGAAGGTAATGTCTAGGCATGCTTGGTCGACATCTTTCATGAACTTTCCTTGCCAAGTATCATGTGTACTTCCGGAGGCTTGTCTTGAACCACTACTTCTAAATTGAACTTCTTCAACATCTTCATCTTGTTGGTTTTCTTGAGAAGTAAATCCATTTGTCGTTCTAAGCTTCCTTACCCTTACTCCATATGGTAAAAACATAAATTTTCCGTAGTCTTCTTTGACCAATCCTGCTCTCTTCATATATACTCCTCCTTGAAGTTTAATTTTTCCCTTGGACTATATTGATACGGTAATTGATTCTTTGCCCCCAAAATTATCCCGCAAATTGTATTTGCACCTCCAACTCTATCCTTTTTATTTGTAGTGAGACTAGTGATGGATTCCATCATATATATAGGAAATTTTGGGTGAAACTTTGCACTCCAATATTACCAAGTCTTTCATTGACACCTTTGTTGTTTCATCCAAAATCCAAAAATTTTGTTCTTTTCTTTTATTTGAAAAACTACACTAATTTAAAATACATAAAGACAAATAAAAATATACTACTATATTATACTATATATATATATATATATATATATATATATATATATATATATATATATTAGGAAAGTATAAGATATTTAAGGATCAATGGAGTTTTTCAACCCCTTGACTTCATATTCATGGATGAAATCCAACTTAAGAACTTCTTGGATGTAAGTTTCAATCAAGTTAAGTTTCATGCAAATATCTTCATCCATTGGATATTTATCAACCTTATCCATGTTAAATTCAACTGTATCATCACCTACCCTTAACTTATTTTTACCTTCCGACACATCTATCAATGCTTTGCTAGTATGCATAAAAGGTCTTCCTAAGATTATAGGACATTTTTCATCATATGCAAAATCTAACAAAACAAAGTCTATTGGGAAAACAAATTTATCCACTTTATCTAGTACATCTTCTATTATGCCATAAGGATGTTTTATAGATTGGTTAGCCATCTGCAAGACCATATTTGTCCTTTTAACTTCATCATCAAGCTTCAACTCTTTGAATATTGATAAAGGCATAAGATTTATACTAGCTCCAAGATCACATAAATATTTTGGAAAAAAAATGTTTCCAAGTTTACAAGGGATTGTGAAACTTCTTGGATCTTTAAGTTTAGTGGGCATTGTAGCAGTTATTATTTTGCTACAATCTTCAGTCAAATATACTTTTGATATTCCTTCTAAACAACATTTATGAGATAAAAGTTCTTTAATAAACTTACCGTAGTTAAAAAATATATGTAATGGCTTCAATAAATGAAAGATTGATTTCCAGACCTTTAAGTTTGTTGATGAACTTGATGAATTGCTTATCCTCATTCTTCTTCTTCATTCTTTGTGGAAATGGTGGTTGAGGGGGATTAACCATTCCGGATTTCGGTTGTTCATCCTCTCTTACTTTATCACTGGATTTACTCAGATAATCATCTGGCACTTTAACAACATCATTAGCAAGAATACTAGAAGGATTTGGTTTGTCTAGCAATTTACCACTACGAAGGGCTATAGCATGCACATTTTCCCTAGGATTTCCTTTTGTGTTACTAGGTAAATGGCCTTTTCCTCTAGATAGAATAACACTTTCTAATTTACCAACTTGCATCTCCAAATTATGAATGGAAGATGATTAATTTTTAAACATTTTTTCCATCTTATTTTCTAACCTTTTGTAACATTCTTCAAACTCTAATTGCTTATTACAAACTCCTTCCAGAAATTTGTCTATTTTACTTGTTAATTGCCCTATTCTATCAGTACTCTAATAATTCTTTTATTGATTATCACCATATTTTGCAATTTGAATTCCTATAGTTATTTCTATTATTTCCATAAGAATTCCCTTGACTTTGAACATAACTTAATTGATCCCCTACACATGGGTTAAAGTTACACTCAAAAGTAGTGTATCCGATTTGACCGTAACTTTCACATGTCAAAGGGTTAGTCTTATTTATATGCATGTTATCTATGTTATGAGATAATGAAGATATTTGTGCTTGTATAATAGAAATAGGGTCTAATTCATTGGCCTTTTTAACTGAACTAGAAGATGTGGATGCAGCATGCGAATGAGTAAGAGTAGTAGTACTTACTTGTGCTCTCTCCACTGGCCACATACTATTGTTATTTGCAATATCTTCCAAAAGATCAAAAGCTTCTTGATTAATCTTCTTCATAAGAGATCCCGCATCCATAGCATCAATCACTCCTCTTGTTGCATGATTTATTCAATTGTAGAAAGTTTGCAGAATTACACTCTGAGGTACACCATGATGAGGATAAACTCATTGAAGTTCCTTATAACGTTCCCAGGCTTCGTATAAGGATTCACTATCCCTCTGAGTAAAGGAAGTGATTTCTTTAATGAGTCTTGCAGTTTTTGGCTAAAGGGAAATATTTAGTCAAAAAGGCTTGGGCTAATTGATTCCATTCGCTTTATCATGGAGTGTAAATGGGAATAAGCAAAGTTTAGCTTCTTCTTTAGGAACATTATTCATTTTGAAAGTATCACAGACTTCTAGAAAGTTTACAATGTGAGCATTTGGATTTTCATTGGGTAGACCATAGTATTGCACATTATTGCTTATCATTTGAAGTAATGTTGGCTTGATTTTCAAATTAATTTGCTGCAATTGGTGGTCTAGCAATTCCTTGATTGTCACCATTGATGGTCAGAATGACATAATCCATGAGTCTTAGTTGTGGTTAATCCACATTTTGTTGTTCTTCTTCAGTAATCCTTCTTCTTTGTCTCTTATTTCTTCGTTTCATTATCCTAACAAATCTTTCTATTTCTGATTCCAAATACGTCAAACTTTCTCCTGAACTATGTGTACTTGGCATGCACACACTAGAAAGAAAACTCAATGAATAAGCAAGAAAAATATGTTAATAGTAATTTAATATAAATGTTTTAAAATCTAAAAACAAAATTAGAAATAAATAGTAAAAATTAAATATTTTTTTATATATGTAATTGCCCGCTTCCTGCTCGCCACTTTTCTATTGATAAGTTTAATAACTTGTTCGCAAGATTGTGGCTTTAAAGTACAAGTGTTATCAATACCACTTAGCTAATAGAAAAATGATGATAACTGCAAGTATATAGTTGCGATGTAGTTTTAAAAGATATCGAACCCACAGAGAAGGAATTCGGTTATAAAGACTAACAAGAGTAACAGAATAAAGAAAATAAAATAGATAATTTTATTGTTGATGGGTTGGTTGGGATATGTTGGTAAATCAATAGATAAATGTATAAATAGATTAGAGTAGAAGAAATTGGTATTGATTATCCCTACGAACAAGTATAATAAAGAAAACATGCATAATCATCAAAGATATTACGTACACTAGACTACTTTAACAAATTCGGTTCTAGACACTCAGATATTCAATTATTCACTGCAGAGCAACACATGAAATGACTTTTCTAAGTGTAGTGCAAATGAATTAGGAGAATTATATAAACATGGATAACAATAATACTATGCTTAGTACAGGTCGCTCTCACATAGCCATATTTAGCAAGTTACCATTCCAAAAATGTTAGCTCACTAAATAGCATTATAATCACAAATCCAGTGATTATACAAATTCTTGTTGACCCTGAAATCACTCTTAAAGTTAACTCAAAAGCATATAACTTGATTAATACAAAAGACTCAACATGAAATACACAATATGACACATAGACATATCATAAACTTCAAAAATAGAAAGTATAAGTTGAAAACAAAGCAAAATTGTAAGGTATGCAAGTGAAAGCTGATAAGTGTATAATTACACTTATCATCATATTAATTTTATACACTAAAGGTATCATATTAATTTTCCCTGTGGGATCGATATCTTTTAAAACTACATCGCAACTATGTACTTGCAGTTATCATCATTTTTCTATCTTGATAAGTGTTATTGACAACACCTACACTTTACGTGAACAAATTTTCAACACCATTAATATATAGCCAAAATCTTTGCGAAAAAGTTATTAAACTTATCAGTAGAAAAGTGGCAAACAAAAGCTAAAGTTGATCAAAACGTATCCACTCTTTAATGGGAGTCATCAATTACCGCAATTCCTGCATCTTCTTTGAATTCAGTCTCGGCTGGTACAGAACCTCCACTAGGATGCTATTCTTTGTGAATATCGAATAAACTAATATTGAAGAATGAAAACTTTTATTCATAAGTGATTTGCAATTACACTTATACATCAATCGCTCGAATATGTAGAGAAATATAGTGATCGAAATAAGGTTCGAATCACTTATACATTTTCTCGCTAACATAGAACGAAGCGAAATCTACACGATTTTCTCTCTAAAACTAAGTATGCATATTACCCTATATACCACATACCACGCCTATCATCCCATACTTGAAATTATGGAGTTTTGGAGCCCTATTTATAGAGTATGTAGGGTTGTGTCTATCTAAATGAAGAGTCGTGTCCAATGGTGAAGAGTTGCATGACTTCATTTTGATAGGATGAAAAGATTCATCCTCATCCATAATGGAAAGGCACCTCTTCATGATTGATTGACTTCCAAATGGTGTCTTTTCGATTGGTTATTGATGGCGGTTGATCATTGTTATTTGGCGGTTGGTAGTTGATAAGAGATAACCATTAATTGTCACAAGTCGTGATTGCGAATCACATGTTGCTATCGTGAACATTGATTGGCAATTTTCTATTTATGAAGATTGACAAGTCATGATCACGAATAGATGTCACGATTGTGAAAAGATGTTTCTTCATGATTCTTCTTTGCAACTTTGCCGATCTTTGCCAACTTCGATTCTAAGCCAAATGTTTGTGTTCCATGCATTTTTTGCACCTTTTTCACTCTTTTTCCATAGAATTCTACTTTTGATCATTTTACTCCCAAGATTTACTTAGTTTCTGCATTTGCATTAAAAACAACTACATACCACGTGAAATCTTTTATAAGAAGTATAAAATGACTTAAACCATAGTGTTTTATGATTTAAAATATCATGATTATAAGTGTAAATATACACTTATCACACCCCCCAACTTAAATTTTGCCTTTTCCTCAACGTAAACAACAGAAGTGTATAGAATTAGTATTCAAGTTCATATCTCATTTGGCGAAAGACTATTGTAGTGAGTACCACATTCCACATTGTATAAGATTCAAGTAAAGTCTCCGAAATTTCCCACAAATTAGTGATGTGCAAATTATATAGTCTAGTTGTATAACTTTACTCTTAATGGAAGGCCAACTAAATTGCATCTTCATATAAGTGTTATATGCTTACTCGAATATTACCTTCTCTTAAGTATAGTATAAAGTATAAATAACAAAAGGAGCACACTTTGGAAAGTTTGATCTCAAGGCATTTTTAGGTTACCTAGGATGCCAAAAACACTCTTAGTGGTTGCATTTTACACTCCATACCACTCTCCCCTTTTTTTAGTGGTTGTATTTTATGCTCCATACCACTTTCTCTTATTTTTTTTCTTTTAAGCATATGGTTTTGAAGTACTTTGTACTTTGCACCCATTTTTCGTGCTAAGCTACTTTTCTTTTTTTCACTCACCTTTTTCATAACTCATTGATTATCCTCTCTTTCTTTTGATTTTTCACTTTTAATACCCTCATCCTTTATTGATCAATTTCAAAGTATTATAGCTATAGTTTCCCAACACTTTAAACACACTCAATACTTATAGGACATATTCGAGATTTGCATATAAAACTCATAGTAAGAACACTACTAGATATTACTCCACTTAAACTTATCGGTAGCATTAAACTAAAACTATATAACTTATACTCTATATAACTTATAATAATTCATGTTGCATTGAAATATATATCGAAACTTTCTTGGAATGTTGCTTTTGAATGTTAATCACCACTCATCCTTGCCAAATCGATAAATGTTGTGCTAAAATGCTCACACTTTCAATCGTGTGGTATATTCGAAACATTTGTTCGAAATATGCACTAACATCAAACTTGTAATACCTAGCACTCATAATAACCTTGGAACATATGTTATATAGTATAGGTATGGATAATGTATAAACAACAATAAATCAAGAAAAATTTTCAAATTCTTCAGGTTTTTTCATTTTATTTAATTTTTTTTGGATTTTCGGGATTTTTTTACAAATATCCCCCACACTAAAGAACACAATGTCCTCATTGTGGAAGACTTTAACTAAAAAGAAAAACAAACAAACGAAAATAAAATAAAATAAAAGGAAAAATAAATTTTGAACCCAGGTTGTTCATTCTTCTGAACTTGAATCTAGTGGACTCGGTGAGACATCCATATTCTGCATTCTAAAGTACGAATCTAATTTTTGGTTCAAGGAAATGTTGGATTTTGTGAGTGCAAAAACATCTTGTTTTATAGAGGCGATGTTGAGATAAGCCTTATTGACATCATCAACAAATTTTCCTCTCCAAGTAATTTCATTGGTACTTTTGGAGGGCTGTCTTGCTTCACTACTCCCTTGTTAAATTTCGTCAATGTCTTCCTCGGGTTAATTATCTTGAGAAGAAGATCTTTCTGTCGGCCTTATCTTTCTCATCCTTACTCCATATGGTAAAAATGTAAACTTCTCTTGTTCTTCTTTCACTAATCCTACTCTCTTCATATATACTCCTCCCATAAAATTAAATTTCTCCCTTGGACTATATTGATATGGTAGTTGTTTCTTCGCACCCAAAATAATCCCGCAAATCATATTTGCACCTCCAAATCTAGCCTTTTATGTGTAGTCAGACTAGTGATGGATTCCAATATATACATCCGAAACTTTGGCCGTAATTGCGAAACTACGTACTCCAATATTACCAAGTCTTTCATCGACACTTTAGTTGTTTCATGTAAGAAGAAAAGACTTTGAGAAATAAACTTGTGAAGGTAGAGAAGACTATTACTCCGTATATTCTTGTTGGATAAGTTTTTGACATCGTATCGATCCAATCCCGTTAACTCAGTCCAAACATCTATTAAATCATAATCTTCATCTTTTTCAATCTCTTCATATGTTACTCCAAAACCGAACCATATGATTAAATCCATCAAAGTGAACATATATTCTTCTCCTCCATTCTTGAATTTCCTTTTCAAAAAGTTCCCATCTTCCACATTAGTAACCAAGAATTCAAGGACCCATTTCTTGATAAAAGGAAAATGCAAATTTACAAACCTCTCCAATCCAAATAGTGAAAAATATTCCTCTACTTCTACATGAATCCCAGCATCAATAGCAAAAGTAGGATAGTAGAAAAGCGTCCGTGAAAATCGAAGTTCTTGATTCTCAAATATCTTTCAACTTCTTCTTCACTATAAATTCCATACTTATATTGTTGGTTGACCAACATGTTCTTCCCTTTGGTTGCTGCAGACTTCTTAGGAGCCATTGAATTCAAGAAAGAAAGAATTGTGTTTGATTTGAAAAATAGAGAAAACTTGATTTTGCAAAGGATTTAGTTTGTGAAAAAGAGTTACTATGAAAACAAACTAGGAAAAGTGGTTATTTATATAGAAAATAGGGTATTAATTACTTTTCCAACGTATATATATCAAATATAACCGTTAAAATATAGCTGCTACAGCAATAACTGCTATACAAATCGCACGGGTTGCGATCGCGAAGGTTAGTCGCAATCGTGACTCTCTCTTATGCAGAAACAGAGAGTTCAAACCAAACTAATCACAAGCGCGATATAGGTCATGGTCGCGATATGCCAAAATCAAAAATTTTTGTTCTTTTCTTTTATTTGAAAAACTACACCAATATATAAAAATAAATAAAAATATACTACTATATATACATACATATATATATATATATATATATATATATATATATTTTAGGAAACTATAAGAGATTTAAGTATCGATAGAGTTTTTCAACCCCTCAACTTCACATTCATGGATGAAATCTAACTTAACAACTTCTTGGATGCAAGCATCAATCAAGTCAAGTTTCATGCATATATCTTCATCCATTGGATATTTATCAGCTTTACCCATGTTAAATTCCACAGTATCGTCACCTATCCTTAACTTAATTTTACCTTCCAAAACATCTATCAATACTTTTCCAGTATGCATAAATGGTCTTCCTAAGATTATAGGACACTTTTCATCATATGCAAAATCTAGCA
>CATIWQ010530959.1:0-13379 GCA_949673415.1 Euphorbia schlechtendalii
CGAAAATCTAACAAAGTAACTAAAAACCAAACTAAATGCAAACCAATGCAAACATGGAACTAAACACCCAAAATGACATCGAATTACGTCCTGTTTTACACCGAAATTGATCAAAAGATAGGTCCGAAACGAACCCTATCAAGTGTGGAGGGCACTACGCCGATAGCATGAATCTAGGGTCTTTCCAGTAGTAAGGAATACGAGACGGGTATGTTTAACACAGTGAATTTCACCTCGGATTCCACCTCATTAACCATCACGGTTGTAGTAAAAGTACCTACCACCCCACGCTTCGAGTAATCATAGGCTCGGATAACTGTATCGGACCTTTCCAACATAGCTTCATTCAAGCCCAAGTGAGGCAGCACCCTTAGCGGGCAAAGATTCAGTGCTGAGCCATCATCCACCATAACACAAGGGATGGACCTGTCAAATATGTTGACCCTGATGAAGAGGGCCTTGTTGTGGTTCCTTTATTCTGGCGGCAGGTCTGACTGGTCGAATGTAATGGCAGGGTATTTACTCAAAGGGATCCCTTCTCCAATAGCAGAGCACATCTCTATCACCGAAGTAGTCGGTGTGGCCTCCATCTCCATTAGCTTCCGTAACAATCCTCGGCGATATGCCTTAGAAAAGCACAAAAGTTGCCAAATGCTATACTTGGCCTGGGTGCTCTTAAGCTGGTTCACCAGTGGGTCCACTTCTAATTCATCTTCATTTACAACAGGAGGCAGTGGTGGCTCCGTATTGTCCCTGGTGACTTCCTCGGTTGAGGAATTTCCAAGCTGGATCGGGTTGTTTCTGAAAATACGACCGCTACGAGTTACTCTCAACACGCCGTCTTCTATCACCCTTGTCTCTACGGGTGTTTGCCATGGATACTGTGGCTTCTCTTTCTTTCTCTTAGCACCCTTCAACTGATAAGAGTCTAGATTGATCGGTCCCTTACCATACACAATCTCTTCGCCCTCCACTTGACGAGCGTCATCCCTAGTTCCCTTTCTTAGGGATTTCAAAACATACCCATCCAAATCAATGGGTTTGTTCTTCTCCTTTATTGCCTCAGGCCCTTCGTTTCTTACCCCTTCTGCAACGGACTCAAACAGGTCATAATCCTCTGCTATGTCTTCAACTTCCATTGGGATTGGTGCCACAGAATTCACCCCGGGAGTGGATCGAGTGAGCATACCCAAGACTTGGTCTTCATTAATCCCAGTTTCTATAACCATAACAAATTCATTAGACACATTCTCCACGCAGCCTAGAACTTGTACTTCCTCGAGGCCAGAATTGGTCGTTCTTACTGCCCCATCGAATTGTGGGAGGGGGTTGGTCCTCGTACTCGGCTTCAGCTTAGGTTCCACTACCACTCCATCCTTAACAAGCTTTTGGATGGCTCGTAAAAGGTCTTTGCAATGGTTGGTGTGATGACCTACAGTGACATGATAGTTGTAGAAATTTGGCATGTTTTCTCCGCTAGGCGGGGACCAGGTCTTCAAACTGTTCAACTGCTTCAACTCCCGCAGCTTAGTGAAAAGAAAGCCAAGGTTGGCTTCATATGGGGAGATCCCGTGGTATTCTTCCTTCGATAATCTTACAGCAGTAACAGGCTCAGACTGGATTAACTGGACTATAGCTTGCTTTCCTTTAGAGGATGACGATCCCGATTCATTTCTTCTTATCCATGTCTTGGCGGTAAGCTGCACCATGACCTCTTCCATGGCATTATAATGCTCTATTTTCTCTGCACGCTGAAACACCTCCTGATAACTATAGAAGGTTTCCGACCCCAGCCTCTTGCGATAAGACGGTAAGGCACCATCCAGCAGCTTGGTGATCATTTCAGGTAGACTCAGTCGAGACTGCAATCTGACTTGCGTGGCCATCCAACGCTCAAAATAGGGTTTGAAATCCTCCCCTGGCTTTTGTTTCATTGCTTCTAAGTTTTGCATTATGGTGACTATCAAGGTATTAAAGCCATAATGGTCTACCATTGCTTGGGACAGGCATCCCTAATCATAAGCTATGTCTAGTGGTAAATGACTGTACCATTCATTCATAGGGGCCCCCCAGGGTAACGATGAACAATTTGGCCATCATGCGGTCGCTTATCCTCAAAGCTTTCATCACGTTATGATAGTGGGCAATGTGTGCCCGGGGATCAGTGTTGCCCGTGTACTTTTCGAACTGAGGCATGGTAAAAGTTGGCGGTAGTATATCATCATCCCCGTCGTTAGATGAGTCTGGATTGCACCGGTTTACCTTTGGGTAGCATATCCATGGGCGGTCAAGAACTCATACCACAACTCTTGCATGTTTGGCTGGGAAGCAGAATAGCCCATTTCCGGCCTAACTGGGAAATCGTACGGGTTATGCAGGCTTTGGAGGTGAGTGGGACCCCTTGGTGGAAGTGCGAGGTTTGGTTGTATTGAGAATTGACCCTGGTGCTGTGCCGCTGTGCCATATCCATCGAACGGAGTCTGAAGCGTAGGGATAACTCCAGATTGGGGATAAAAGGTCGGTGCCGTAGGAGGAAAACCTGGTGATGGTCCTTCTGGCCTTACTGCGGTTGGAGATGGATGAAATCTCTGATGGTAATTTTGGTGTGAGGGCTGAACTGGTAGTTCTACAATTAGCTGATCAGTCATCCAATCATTACTGCTTGTTGCCTATCTTGCCCTGGAGCCATTCAATCCAAATTTGAAAGGAGACTGTGTTTGTGGAAACATGGGCCCCACCTGGCCAACTTCGAACTGAGCATTGATAGGTGGAAGAACATGAGGGGTAGCACTAGGTCTCCCAACTATAGGATGAGTGGTAGCAGCCTGACCCTGGAGGTTGTTAATGGGCTCTTGATCCGTCGCCCTACTCTCTGGTTATCTAGTGCGAGAATGGAATTGGATGGTCTGGGTGAACTGGTCGCTATGGAGAAACGTGTTGGGAGCGTTGGCTATCTCCTGGCCTATCATGGACTGAGGGGTAGCGGGCCCGCCCTGGTCTGGTTGGTTAGTTCCCCCTGGTTCTTTTTGTTGGTCTGCCATTCCACTTGTTTTCTCTGAGCTATTTACTGATCTTAGCCTTGAGCTGAACCCTGAACCCGAATCTGAACTGGAATCTTCGCTGGAATCTATGTGTGGAAGACCCTCTACAAATGATTCTGTGTGATGAGCCACGATGTGAGAGACCCGAACGAGCCGACGACCCGACCGCTTCCAAGTTTTAGCTGAGGTAAAAGCGATTTCTATCGTCAGTAGTGAAATGCATGCTAGACAGACCATGGACCAGTGTATGAAATGCTCATGGAATGGCTGCCATATAAAGGTTAGTATGCCATGATGCGATAAAATTCATGTTTGTCAATCCATTTGAAACAAACAGGATTAGTTATTAGTAATAAGGCTGTAACTCAAATGATAATAAGACCTGACCCGTGTGGTAAGGGCTTGAGGTTAAGATGACATCCGTGTGATGTCGAAGAGGTGTGACTCGTGTTTGGCCAATCTATTTGAAACAAAATAACGAAGTTTACCGTAATACCCGTGTGGTAATAGGCTGGGTTTAAAATGTGACTTGTGTTTGTCAATCTATTTGGAACAAACAAGTTGAAAAAATGACAAAGGGTCGTGTATCATCCATGTGACAACACACTTTGGAGTTTTGAGAATTCAAGTTTTTTGGGTAAGATAGTGTGTCATACCCTTTGAGGTATTGAGTAATCAAATGACGTTTTGGCAAGGAAGTGGTAAGTTTGCCAAATGAACCGATAATAAAAAGGTAGCATATTATCCGAGTGATAATACACTTTTGACTCTGAGGACTATGGATCGATTTTGATGAGTTCATGTCCTGGTAAAACCATGCGTTATACCCTACGTTTTGGGAGTGAGGTGTTTGAAGAGATTCGTGAGAACATGGGTGACCCTAATCTTAGGTGACACTGTCTCATTGCTTCTTTAATTCTAAGTTTGAAAGATATTAGGTTAATGACAAGTGTGTGTATAATTTGTGTCTGCACAACAAATCGTGGATTAGTATGATGCTGTTTGTGAAATAAATATGGGGATCCGATGAACACATAGCACATAGCACACAACGTATCACTTCCAACCTTATATCTCCCGCGTATAAGGGGTAGGCTCCTAATATCTAGGTTTGGATCGTCTTAATACCGTGAAGTATTAAGGGGCGAACCTGCACAAAAAGATGCATTGTTTTGGTAAACCTAGGGAAAGTGTCTACGGTTTCCTTATATGAGCTTTGGTCATGGTTGTTGATGTAGAAGGTTCTCGTTGCACTAAGATACATTTCTCCCCCTTTTTCAAGAGAGTCCATGCGGTATGGCAACAAGTAATCCACTCGCTAGGTTCCTTCGATCACCAGGGGGTCACGAAGTATACTTTCGCAAGCTTCACGATCAAAATAGGGAACCCTAACCTTAATGGCTAATCCGTCTAATGCATATGCTCTGTTCGATATTTTAAACGTGGGTTAACTCATTTGATGACTTTTCAATACTCATCCAAAAATCTTTTAAACTTTCTTTTAAGTTTATAAAAAGATATCCCCAGCGGAGTCGCCACTGTGAGCGGACGACGTTCCACCCGCGAGACACCGGCCCCGTGAGATGGGGCGTGGGGTTTTCGAAAACGGATTTATGGATCGTGCGGGATCACGTTTGGAAGAAAAATTATTGTGCTTGAAAAATAAATGGGTTCCAAGTACAAAAGACTCGAGATCGGAATCCCTAGTCTGTGTTACAGAGTCGCCACCCGGATCAGCTCTTCCGGTAAATTTCGGTACAGCTTAGATCCGCATGCCTAATCTATACCACAAAATAGAGATTCGGGTCCGAGATGAGTTATCTATTTCGTTGTCATCTGAGTTAAATTACACTATGAATGAGAAACCACATTTATAATATTCGAACTTAAACTAAGTATTTTCAGTTTAAATTTATCACGCATGCATAAAAAAAGGGTAAGTAAATTGCGGAAAATAAACACTTAGGAAATTAAATACGCCTATTCTACAGGGGTATTAATTACATTATTGGGCTTGGGGAATTACAAATCGCCTAAATACATCGAGAATCTAGGGAAATAAATACATCAATTTCCTATTATACAACTGATCTAACAAATACATTTGATTTTTAAAATAAAAATACGATACCCGAGGGAAAATAAATTCTAACGAGCACCTGTCCTAAGTTACCTGCACCCACAATGGTTAGCATAGATACGGCACGCCAAAAATAATTTCAAATATGTTCGTTTTGATTATTTTTCAAGACCCAAACGGTCTAATTTAAAACATCGGAGAGTTTGAAATTGTTACTTTGTAAAAATGGTTCATTTTAACACATATAAGTTCATTTTACCAATTTTAGTGAAAATGCTACATGTGAATAATTGTCGGGTCAGCTATCCGGGAACTTCGATTCCCTACGTAGGGGTCTCCTAACACACTTCGTAATAATATTGATGGAAATTAAATCTACGTCAAAAAAATGCATAAACCATGATATTAAGATCGTTCCGAATAGGAAACCATTAAAGCCGATAAAATAATATCTCAGTGACCAGAAATCGACTCCAACCGTTCGAGACCCTTCGGAACGGTCCTAGATCCGTAAAATCCCCAAATGTACAAACGACGTCCCTAAAAACTCAGGTTTTACGCCTGAATGGTCACCGCTGACCCGCTGGACTGTGAATCAGACACTGGAAATTTTATAAAATCGATTTGCAAAAGATTCTGCCTAGCTGGAATCAATATCGTTGATGATATTATGCAATATCGTCAACGATATTGGCAATATCATCGACGATATTGCGATATCATCGACGATATTGCGATATCGTCGACGATATTGCATCGGTAGAACCATGCAAACTTGTGTTTTACGTATTTTTTACATGTTTAATCCAAACAAGCATATACAAATGATTCAAACAAGTGAAACACGACTCTAGGAACTCAGAGGCTTACCCCGTAACTGTGAATCCACCTTGTTCGGTCCACAAAATGCCCGGGAAATCCTCCTTGTTTCTTTGGTTCATTTTTTTATGGTTTTGACGAAAACGGAGATTTGAGACCTCCTTGTTGACGGAAGACAGTGCCTACTTGATGTTGTAAGTAGAATAAGATTAGGAAGAACAAGAAATACTTCTTCCTTGGGTTAAGATTATGAGAAATCTAGAAAATGTAAACTTTGGACTTTGATTTTGTTTTGGTTTGTGTTTGGGATATTTTGAAAATGTGTTGGCTGAGTTTTTTTCTTTCTCAAGACTCTCTTTTCTCTCTACTTCTCTGAAAAGAAAACGTTCTCCTCCTCCCGAAATGAATTCCAACCCTCTTTTTGTGGAACTCCCTTCAATCCAAACTTTTCCTCCTTTGCCCCCACCTATTTATCATTTTGCTCATTATTTCTCCCACCATGTTAGTGGGTAGCAAGAAGACAAGCCGTTTGGCTCAAAAAGTCTAAATTAAGGGTGTAAAGTAAGTGTCTTTTCGGTGCCAACTTTTTTGGTCTGCTACCAGGTAGATATCATCGACGATATCGCAATATCGTTGACGATATTGCCCAATATCGTTGACTATATGGGCTTAAAGAATGGGCTTTTCTTCTTTATTTGGGCATTTCAAAGGAAGGTAGGCCCAAAGAAACAAGGCAGATGATTTCCGAGCGATTTCGGGAACCTGCAAAATGTGAAAAGCTAACAAGGGAAAAAATTATAACTTCATCATCGAACTCGCGAGTCGGGGATAAAATTCCCATGCTCACAGCTTGGTTACAGGAGAACTGCCTGACTTGAGCCAGAGCTATAGCTGTTGTAAACCATTTATAGATTTTTACTCAAAGACGATTAGTCAATAAGTTGAGCACTAGCTCTGATACGACTTGTTGATCCTTAGACAGCTTATAAGCAATCGTAGAGGGGGTGAATGTGATTATTGGTTACTTTTTGGATTTATAAAAATATTTAACTAAGTTAAGTTTTTGGATGCGTGTTAAGTTATGCGTGCTGAGTTGGTCTAAAAACTTATAAACTGCTCAGCTTCGCTGGCACAGTTTATTTGCAATTTCTCGCTGAGTTCTTTACTCAGCTCGGATTATTTTTTCAAGCAAGAATACTTAATGATAGAAAGAATGATGAATGAGCTGAGCGCAATAAAAGCTGGAGCGAAAGTTTAGAACTTCAACACCTGGTTTTATCTTAGTTCGGCCCCGAGCCTACCTCCAGTCCCCGAATTCCTTCTTCGGGCTTAAATCCACTAGTGTTCGTTCCTTACTTAGGTGTAGCAGCCTTTACAGAGGGTAGACACGTTTACAGAAAGTACATTTCTTTCTAACTACCACTCAACTCAGTTTGGGTACCATTCCCAAATTGACACTAAGATTTGAAATGAAAGTTTGCAAACTGAATTCAACTTATAAAATGTTTAATCCTTACAATGATAAATCTAAGTATTAATTCTCTCTATTATAAACAGATTTGAAATAGTTATTTGCTGATTGCTTGAATTTGGAATTTCTTGAAGCTGAGAGTATTTGGGCAGAGTTTCAGCTCTTAATGATTCGAAGTGATTCACCAAGTTTAAACGTTTGCTTCAGTCTTCTATCTATACTTGAAGCTTTGCAAAGTAGTCATTGCAAACTTTTCATCCTTGCAGTTCTTCAGTTTCTATTCTCTTCATATCTTTCGAATCTTCCCGTTAGAGACAAATTTCAAGACGTTTGGAGATAGAAATCTAAATGTTGAGGCGTGATAAAATTCTGTTGACAAAATAGTTTATCTTCAAGCAAAATGGTCTGAGAGAGAGGCGCGCGAAATGCAACGTGGAATCTTGAGGTTGGTTGACATTTGCTGAAGCTTGTAGAGGCGTGCGGAGACATTGAGAAACAATGCATGACAGAGAATTCCTTTTACCTTTGATTTTAGTGAAGAATCTTCGACAATTCGTACTGACACCTTTTTGTCTTGTGAGGATCACTGGAAATCTTTTTTATTTTCAACGCTTTTTAACTTGAAAAGCATCGAAAGAATATTCTGTTTCTCACAGAAAAAGTTAGCAGCACGAATGCCATTTAATTCTCTAAGTGTCAAACAATTCAACTTGTAATTAATAAAAGTTAACTCAGATCCGCTGAGTTGATATCCTTCTAAACTACGTAGTACTCAACATAGACTCAGCTTTTCCTACTCTAAGCCGTAATTTAATTAATTACTCAGCAACCTAAATTGTTTAAACACACTCAAGTCAGCTTCATTAATTAATAGTATACTTAGTACTCAATTAATTTCACCATCCTAGACAATTTACTATTTTTAAAACATTTAAGTACTGTGAAGTACTATTAATTTGGGTTCTACAATTATTTATATGAATAATAACAACATTATCTTGTAACTTTACAATATTGCATTTTTGTTTTATTAAATTTTATTATGATATTCTGTTAGATCTTAACTTTTTTAGTATTAACAAAACCATATTCTGTAAGATTATTTTGGGACAAATGTTGTTTAATTAAAAAGACTACAAAATGAATAAAGTAATTAAGTTAGTAATAAATATTAAGAATTGAATTAGAAAAATGAATCTAACAATGAATTATAATATTATATTTCTCAATTATATTATAATGGGTATGCTTATTTTTACTTGATAAATTATTTATTTGTTATCAAATAAAGTTATTCGTTATTAACGATAATAAGTAATCAAATTTTAATATATTATGGATAATAGTCTTAATTAATTTTTAATACTTACTATTTATTTTATTTATGATAAATATTTTTCTTTTCTTTTCTCATTTTAATAATATATATATTTATTATTACTTTAATAATATTTACAATAATATATGCACTGAAACTAAATTGAAATTGAAACTTAACTGAAACTGATTAGAAACTGAACTGAATTAAAATGAATTGCCTGTTGAATAAATTGAAAACATCATAGCCTTAAAACCTAAATACCTCCCCTTTTTTCCAATCTTCCCTAGAATGCAATAGGAAATACAATATAAGGGCTAAAACAACCAAAATAGATATAATTATATTGAAAAAAGGAATTAGATACTTGTTTTTTTCTGTTCTTATTTTCTGCTAGGACAGAGATTCTTACTGGTCATTCGCTTGTGAATATGCTTGATCTTTATTGTATTTTGTCATCTGTTGTATGTTGTTTTGAGCAAAATGAAATTGTTGGTGAGCTTGTTGTTAGAATGTTTTGGCTAGATATTGAGGGGCTGAAGTTAATATATGTTTTTCACAGAATTTCTAAGGAGAGTATATGAGAATTTAGAGAAGAAGAAACTAAGAGCTGAGAGGAATTGCCAATCATCGTTCAACTCAGCTTCCCCTACAAAAATTAGAGTCAAAACATGACTCTGAGAGGGAGTGGAGCTGAATAACAAAGGCGTCTGCCTCGTTGAAATTACTAGTAGAGCAGATTACATTAAAAGAAAAGAAGCAGCTAGATAGGGAAAGAAAATTTCAGCTGATTTCGGAAAGAGAAATATAAGCAAATCCCTTGTTTAGGTAAAATATTTTTGTTTTTGCCATAGCAACAAAATATTTTCACTTTCCTCTTTTTTTAAGTTTCTAATTTTCTCTTTTACATTCCATATGTTTTGTCATGACTTGAGTATAATAATTCTTAGATCATACTCAATTTCGTAGCAAAACCAATTTTATGAAAGCATTATACTTGGTATAATAGTTGTTATACCTAGTATAAAAGCGGTTATACCTGGTATATGAGCTATTACATTCTTATAAATGAAGATAATACATAATTTTACACCCAAAATCATATTATGAATGTCTTATACTTGATAAGAAAAGCTATTATTATACCAAGCATGTTGACTATTATTTCAGGTTTATTACAACAAATCTGACAATCTTATAGTAGGTATAATAATTCTTATATCATACTTGATTTCACAACAAAAACCATTTTATAATGGCGTTATACCCGGTATAATACTTGATATGCTTGGTATAAAAGATGTTATACCTGGTATACGAACTATTTTACCTAGTATAAAATTTGATTTTTTCTAAATTTAACTTTATATCGAACTCAATTTTGTAGTAAAAAATCATGTATAAAAGCATTGTACCTGGTATACGAGCTATTATACATGGTATACGAGTTATTATAACATATATAAAATTTTTGTTACAACCTTGTGATCTTTCTAAATTTGATGAAATCATAACCTCAATTTTCAATATCAACCATCCATCTAACTATTCAAACGAAAAAAGTCATACCCTCCACCATTATGAAATTGCCACAATTCTAGCCTTCTGATCGTTGGTAATTATTAGTGATGTAGCCATTGACACCTACTGGAACTTTCTTATCAATTTTCTTCTTAGTAGCAGTAGGTATAGAGATGTTGTTTTCATTTTTGGCAGCGGAAGCCGTGACATGAGAGCTGTCATAGGTCTCTTTGCTACCAAACCATTAATCACATCTTTCCAAAACCTTTTCTTTACATATTCCACTCAAAATCAAGCCTCATGACCCTCACTAATCATTGTCACTATAAGAAAGCATATTATATGTCAATAAATAAGTTGCATTCACTCTGTTACTAAATAATCCATTTATTGAAGCAAACTCAAGTTTTGAAGCATTTTCATTATACAAAACTTAAAATGAGCAAAAATATTATCCTAAAAAGCTGCACAACTTTAGGTGACTTAAGTAATTAACCTTGAGAATTCTCATAAGCGTAAAACATAATAAGCAAATTGGAAAGCAAAGCTCAACAATCAAAGAAAAAACTGAAATCTCTAGTTTCTGTGTTTCTCAATCATCTATTGATTAGATAAATGAAGCACATGCAATTAAAAAAACAAATAAAATTACTTAGCCAATCAACACCTAATTAAGAATTCAACATTCAAACAGAGACTCAAATTGATTTTCTAAGCACAAGTGAAGCATATGCAAACAATAATTCAATTGAAATCATACCTGATCCTCGACTTGCAAATTAATATGAACAGATTTGTAGGTTTTTAGTCCTTTTTAGGATCGTCGCCGATTGCATGACATCTTTAAGGAGGAGCGGTACGGTGACTAGAGGAGAAGTGATTGTGAAAAGAGGAGGGCCGACAGAGATTATAGGAGCAAGACGATGGCAAAAGAAGGAGCAACACAACAAAATCTAGAGAAAGATTGACTCATCAATTTGTTAAGGCACTTTCTCTCCCCCTCGATTATAGTTTGATTCAATAGGTGGTCCAAAATCCCGACACTAGGATCACCGGCGATGAGATTCTCAACGATCCATGGTTCAACAAAGATTGTATCGAAAAAAATTTCAACAATGGATTTCGAATTCAAGGTTCAAGAAGAAATACGACGATGGTTGGCGGTTTGATTCAACAGATATTGAATTTTTTTTTTCAGAATTAGGGATTGTAAAATTAAAATCTTAGATTCGCGTAAATAGAAGAGGAAAAGTTAAGACTTTGGACTTTTAGAAAATGGTCATGACATGAACCATAATATATTTGCCCTTTTTCATATAAAATCATAAAATACCCAAAAGCCCCTTTTCCTTAGCATTGAGATGGTTTTTATAGTGTATAATATAACATATTTCCATGTTTTGTTTGCAAGTCAAAATCACTAAGATGCAGCCGATTTGAGATATTTTATTAAATGCTTGAAAACATGTCTTTTTCTTAAAGTTTATTTACAATAAAAAAGACGCCGGACAAAAATGGGTGTCTATATATGTGCATCGTGTTTAATTTGCTACATATGTGCATCGAACTTTTATTCTGTGTCTACCTATGTCTTTACATATTATCCTTTCTTAATCTATTTACATATAATGTTTACCTATTTAAAAATAACCAAACAGGCCGATCTTATTTTAAAAGTCATGATCTCATCTTCTCTCATTTTCTCTGATTGCTCGCAATTTCCTCTTACACTAAACTTGTGTTCTATTTCTTCTTCCGTCTTCATCCATATTTTCCTTCCTTGTCATGTCTCCTCCTTTTCCAATCACATCTCCTCTTGTCATCCATGACTTCCGTTCAGAAAATATTAATCACATCTCCTCGTTCATGGCTTCAGTTTAGATCTAACATATGTTGCTTCTTCACTTGTCAGTACTTCTCCTCTAGTCGTTGAATTTCTTCTTGGAATTTCATATTTGTTCTTCCTTTTCTTCTTCTTTTTTACTGAAGAAAAATGTCATTAAATCAATCAGAGGCGATTACAACTCTAATCAAAGGTGGACAAGAATTAATCCAAGCCCTCTAACTTGTCGAAGAACCTGCTGCTTAAGCTAATAAATGCGCAACTTGGTTCGCTTCACGACAAACATAAACCAAATGAAAAGAATGAAAATGTTTCATAAGGTCTAAACAATCCTTAAAAACAAAGCCAATAGGAGAATGAAAATAAGTTTTGTTGTTCAAAGCATACACCACGTTAATTGCGTCAGATTCCAAGACGACATTGCCGAAACCTTTTTGTTTTAGCCAACTGAGTGCTTCTCTACAACTCATAGCCTTTGCAACAAACGCGTCGCCTCCTCCCTGCATAATACTAGATCTTGCCACAATAACCGAGCCATTTGAATCACTTACAACACATCCATGACCGAGCATATTACCCGACTGAAAAACAGCAGTGTCAATATTGCATTTAACCCACCCAACACTCGGTCTTGTTTAGTTTGGTTCCATTGAAATTGATATGATTTTTATCGAAGGGAAGAAGATGAGAAAATAAATTAGTTTTTTTTTTATCATTTTATTCGATTTTCATCAAATTTCAAACATTATGCATTTCAACATGATTTTTTATATGTAAAGTGTTTTACTAGGTTTCTAATAGATTTCTTATAGATGTGAGCTCTGATTCATAGTATTTGAAAAAAAATTCTACGAGAATCCTACTAGAATTCTTGTATAAGACATGTAAATAATTTACTAGGTTTTCTAATAGTTTTGTAACATATTTCTAATAGATTTGTAAAATATTTCTAATAGAATTCTAACATATTTCTAATAGATTTTCTTAGTTTCTAACATATTTTCTAATAGAATTTAATATATTTCTAATATCCTTCTACATAAAAGACGATTTTGTAAATAAGTTTCGTGAATTTATAAGTTTGTAAAGAGATAGTTTTTTTGTAAATATTTTGTATAAATAATACAATTCTGTAACTGGCCCATAAGAATTTTTACCGTTCTTTCCAAACCTACTCTAACCCACCTAAAGTTTTAGGACTTGAGATGGGTTAAGATTTAATCAAAGAAATATACAAAACATTAAAAAAGATATATATTTTATTACAAGATTTTATAATATATATA